>OZ007590.1:172120589-172316236 GCA_963931845.1 Maratus michaelseni
CTACAATCTTTTAACCTAATATAATAAATTTAGTTCTCTGCGATTTTTAAGTTTTTCGTGAATTTTTTTTCAGTTTTTACACATTTTGAAGCGATTTTTCTAACATTCGTAAAATAAATCTGGTTTCAGTCTTTAAATACGATACCGTCAATTTTGTTCTCTGCAATGTTTTAATTTTTCGAAATTTTTTTTATGTGATTTTTTTTTTTCACGTTTTGTGGAGATATTTTCACATTCGTAAAAAGAATCCAGTTTTAAACTTTTAGCCCAATAGAGAAACTTTTTTTTTCTCTTTTCAATAAACTTTATTCGGAATCCGTACTATGATTTTAATTTTTCATGCGATTTTAAAGCTTTTTCGCCTTCCAAGGCGATTTTTTGACATTCGTATCCTGCTGCAATTTTTTAACCTAATGTAATAAATTTTGTTCTCTGAGATTTTTAAGTTTTTCGGGATTATTTTTTTTTTTGCACATTTTACGTTTTTATGCGTTTTGCGGCGATTTTTCTACATTCGTAAAGGAAATCTGGTTTCAATCTTTGAACATATAGTAAATTTTGTCAACTGTGGTTTTTGAATTTTTCGTGTTTTTTTTTTTTTTCACGTTTTGTGGAGATATTTTCACATTCATAAAAATAATCCACTTTCAATCTTTTAGCCCAATACAGTTTTTTTTTCTCTTTTCAATAAAGTTTATTCATTATCCGTAAAATGATTTTAATTTATCATGCGATTTAGACTTTTTTTTTTTTTTTTTTTTTTGCGTTTCGCGGCAATTTTTTAACATTTATTACAGGAATCGGGTTTCAATCGTTTAGTCCAATATAGTAAATTTTGTCCTCTGCGATTAAAAAAAAAAAAAAAAAAAAAAAAAGGAAGAGAGAGATTTTTGGCGTTTTTTCGCATTCTGTGGCGAAAGGAATCTGGTTTAACTATATTGTATTAAAATTGCGTACATAAAAAATTGTACACGATTTTCTGCGGTTTTTCGCGGTTAGCTTCAATTTTTTAACACTTGTAAAATTAATTCGTTTTCAAGCTTTTAGACTAATATAGTATATTTTGTCCTCTGCAAGTTTAGAATTGCTCCCGAATTTTTGGTGATTTTTCGCTTTTTCGGCAAATTTTTTACCTTTTTTTTCTAAACGGAAAGAAGTAACTCTGTTAAATTTTGCTTTCCTGCAATTAAATTAAAGTTGGACGAAAACAAAATCGTCGTAACGTGAACTACGATGTTCAAAATATTAAACTAATTTGGGTCGAAATAAAAAAAAATAAAAATTCAAGGTTAGTTTGATTTACCAGATCAGGTGTAGCCTGCACGGGTGTACACTGTTGACAGCAGTTGGACCCCACTACTAGGTTCATTTAATTCGAGGTTCACTTGGAAAAAAAACGACCAAGTAAAGGAGGAAAGCTCCACTAGATCATTTTATTGAAATTAATATTTTTATAACAAATATAATAAACAGCACCACAGCAACTGTATCTAACGCCTGGTGGGGGGGGGGGGGGGCACCAACCGCGGTACGGCCCTGATAATAAATAAAAGACATTTATAAAACTTTTAAGACATTTGAAATAAGTTTAAACGGCACTTTTAAGAAGTAATTAATCATGTAATGTATGTGCACTTGCAAAATTGTATGGAAAATTGCACCTTCGATAGCAACGGTTTTGCTTAATAATGGTATTTCTGGAATGGTTTACCATCGTTTACCATTTTACAGCTGTATATTAACTTTAAAATAGTTCATTCAAGAAGGCTTTTATTTTGGAAAAAAAAAAAAAAAAAAATCACAACCATTGCATCTTAAAAATGCGGACGTATAGTAGAAGATTAAGTGCTGTCAATAAAAAAAATAATAAGCAAGAGAGGGGAACATATTTAATACAGGGCTAGCATTCCCCTAAAATTCCTAAATATTATTTTATCCCCTAAAATTCCTAAAATTCTCCTAAAATTTTCTTCTTGTTCCTAAAAATTCGAGATCGCCAAAATTTCGCCAAAAAATATCGTGAATTTTGACAAATGATCACCGAAAAAGATGCGTATTTCGTCAAAAGATTGCTAAAACAACGCAAATTTCGTCAAAAGATTGCTAAAACAACTCAAATTTTGTCAAAAGATCGTGAAAAAAACGCAAAATTCGTCAAAAGATCACGGAGAAAAGCAAATTTCGACAAAGAATCGGGAAAAAAACTTAATTTCATCCAAGGATATCGTGGGGGGGAAGCTAATTTCGACAAACAATCCTGAAAAAAAAACTCTAAAGATCATCTAACGATCGTGACAAACACAAATTTCTTCAAAGGATCGCAAATTTTTTAAAAACATCTCAGGAAAAAAAACTAGAATTTCTTAAAAAGATCGCAGAATAAACATGAATTTCGATTAAGAAAATCATGAAAAACCCCTTAAATTTCATCCAAAAATCAAGGAAAAAAGATAATTTCGTCTAAAAAGAGAATTCCGTCAAAAGATCGCAGGAAAAAAAAAAAAAACTAATTCCGTCAAAAGATCGCGAAAAAAAAAAAAGCGAGTTTCGTCAACAGATCGCGAAAAAACGTGGGATTTTGTCAATAGATCGTGCAAATAAGGCGATTTTCGTGACATAATCTAAAAAAAATGCATGTTTCTTCAAAATATCGAGGAAAAAACGCAAATTTCGATAAAGAAGTGTGAAAAAAAACCTTTCAGAAGTTTTTCTGTGAGCTTCAGAATTTTTTTTCTCATAATCACCCCTTCTTCTTGCCTCTTGTTCTCTAGGTTCACCGAGAACATCCAAAAGAGAGAGAAGGAGAGCATTCATTCTGGTTAGGCTCAATGATCCAGGAACTCAAAATTCTAATTAATAAATTGCAGTAAGCATAAGCTGTCAAAACGGTTTGTAATATGAAGCCGGTTATTGCGCAAATTTAAATGCGCTCATTCGCAACAAACAACACAAGCACATGGAACAAGGGTTGAATTCATTGGAATGATGGGAATATTCTTTAGCAGTGTACCACATGTGCCTGACTAGCACAAAAATACTGTTATTACATACTTGTAATGTTAAAAATATCGCAAATGCCCCTAAAATTTTCCTAAAATTTGGGAAAAAATTCCTAAAATTCCTCCCTAAAATTATGAAAAATCCTTGTGCTAGCCCTGTTAATAACTAAATGAAGGAAATATTAATTATTTGTTATAATTTTAGTGATGTGGGGTTGCATTCCATTGATAAATAACTCCAACGACACAGCTTGGAAAAGCAGGATATTTATGACTTGATTAAATTATAATTAAAGTTACAACAAATGAAATGAAATATAAATTGCGGGGAAACAGAACTCCCGCTTGATAAACACAACTACATTTTCTAAAATCTACTGACGGAATGAGAAGAAAAGAAAAAGTACATGTAGATACTAACCGCAGACCATCGGAAAAAACAGCTGACATATTGAAATTGTCCGCAGCTGTAATAGAGTGATAGTTCAAACTTTTGTTTAATGAATGTTCGTATCAGGGTTTTACTGCACAACACAATTTTTGCTACCAAATTCATTACTTCAAAGAAAAGGAGTTCAGCTATCTATACTGATCTGACATCTGATTAAGTAAAAAAAATGAAGAAATATAAAATGAAAATTAAAATAGTTATTTCATTTCCATTTTGGGCCAATACAAGACAGGTCTTAATCGACTGTATCAACATATTTTAGAAATTGATGTTCAGAAAGATGGAAGGGCACGCCCCCCCCCCCCCCCCCCCCGAGGCTACGCCTATGCTATATTAGAATTTGCTCTCTGCTTCTGGTATTATTTCAGTTACAAGGAGGAGCCGAGTGTTAACTTAGTTTACCCCCCCCCCCCCCTCTCCACTTTCAAATATCGTAATGGCCAAAATCCACGTTTTTAAAAAATTAACTTTAAAATCAAATTTCCACTTGATCATTTAAAAAGAGTTCAAATTCATTTGCATACTATTTCTCTACGAAAGCGAATTTTTGCATGGGGGTTCTTAAGTTTCGTAAATACTTTTAGCACACCTAACAATTACATTCATGCTAAAGATTTATGCATTCATACATTCGACGCCTTTTTTTGGAACCCAAACCCAACAACTCTAAAAACCCGAGCCTGAGAATAAGCAGCAGAAAATCATTACTAACATTTTAAAATTGTTTAAAGATTTATTTTTTTAATTTAAATATATCTCGTTACATAGAAATAAATATTAATCCTAAATACTCTTTTACGTTTCGTAATTTTTCATGTCCCTGAAAATTTGTTTAAAATAACCAATTTATTATTTACTCCCACCCACTGGCAGAAATCAACATTCTTATATTATTTGTACAATTATGGCAAAAAGACGTGAATTCTGTTTCCCAGTAATTTTAGAAAATGACTTCAAACAGAAAGGGACGATAGACAAAGGATATCCCACTGTTTTAGGTAGATTTCGTAAGAAATACTACCTATTACATTCTCACCTAAGTTGGAAATTTTGAAAAATTTTTGCAGATCTACGACAACCATGACTGCCAGAACCCAAAACCACCCCCAGTTCAAAAGTTTATATCTATCTATCTATCTATCTATCTATCTATGTCACTTTTTTATGGACACGATAAATGGAAAAATTCTGCATAAATCTTTTCCAAACTGATACATAAAATCAAGGGGCATAAAATCTCGGTCAAGTTCGTTAATGGGCAAAATCGAACCAGGGGGGGGGGGGGGGGGCTTTTTGTGAAAACAGAAAAAAACCCATGATTTTTTAATTATTATACGTATCGAATCCGTTTAAAGTTATTATTACTTCTAGGAAAAGGGCCGAAAATTTATGTATGATAAATTTTTGATATACAGTGGGTGATCGGTTAACGAACTTAATCCGTTCCAAAATAATGTTCGTTAACCGAATTGTTCGTAAACCGATCATAGATTTAGTATATATTTGTATGGGAAATCAATTAATTCGTTCTTAAAAGCTAAATAATATAATAATATATAAAAATCAATATAAATACTACCTAAATTTATTTAAATGTAATAATAATAAAACATATATTACATACATACAGTCACGCCCTTCCTAGTCATGGTTTTTTTGAGCTTATGGGACATAAAAATTTCTGTCCAAAGTCGGTTGCTTTTCTCTCTTCTTCGGGATGTTTCTAAAGTGATTCACAGCATTTCTGTTGTAAAGGTCCCCAAGCTTTAGCAGCATCAGTCTATTTTGGGTGCCATTTTGAGACCGTGGTCCTGACTTTCCCCCACTTTTTAAAAAGTTCTTTTATAACAGAGTTGGAGCCAGTTAATAATTTAGGAACTGAATTTCAGTAAAAATAACTAATTTCCAAATAAAAATATTTCTTTAAAAAGGAACACAAAATGTAAAATATAATATTTTTAATCTGTTCATTCTAATTTGGGGGTCCTAATATGTAAGGTCCGAACCCACAGTAGCTCATGAATTAATTAGGCCATAAATATATAACTGTTAAAGTGTTCTCTATGTCGATAATAGATACAATTAAATACAGTTCTGCAAATCTGAACCAGAGCATTGCTTCTTCTTGAGTTTGTTTTGTGAGGTGTTCGTTATCCGAACATAAAAATCTCTCGCAAAAGTGTTCGTTAACCATTTGTTCGTAAACCGATCAGTTCGTTAACTTATCACCCACTGTAATTAAAAATGGCCCCAAGGGGGGGGGAGGGGGTTTTAAAAGAAAAAACATCATAGCTTCGTCAATTCACAAGGTATTAAATCCGCGTAAATTAATTATTAATCCTCTTAATATTATCTAAAACTTTTATATTGACAAGTTCTTTATAGGACCAACCGTTATAGCAAATAAAAAAAATTAAAAACAAAAAAAATCCCTGCCGGCTCCGCCTGCAAACAAGTTATTTTTCGAAGTAGGCGGTTCCAACTCCCGCATCTTTTCGAAACTGATACATAAAATCAAGGGGAGTAAAATCTCGGTCAAGTTCGTTAATGGGCACAATCGAACCAGGGGGGGGGGGGGGGGGATGGGGGGACTTTTTGTGAAAACAGAAAAAACCCATAATTTCTTAATTATGATACGTATCGAATCCGTTTGAAGATATTATTATTTTTAGGAGAAGGGCCGAAAATTTATGTATGACAGATTTTTGATATAATTAAAAATTGCCTTAAGGGCATGGGGAGGGGGGGGGGGTTAGGAGAAAAAAATTCATAACTTCGTCAAATCCCAAGATTTTAAATCTGCTTAAATTTATTATAAATCCCCTTAATATTATCTAAAACTTTTACATTGACAAGTTTTTTATAGGACCAACTCTTATAGCAAAAATAAATAAATAAATAAATAAAAAATCCCTGCTAGTTCTGCCTGCAAATAAGTTAGGTTTCGAAGTAGGCGGTTCCAACTGCCGCATCACCGCAAAAAGGTCATTTCTTTCGCAATTCCCGACAAACAGGCGCCCTACGGTCTGCGTCTTCGAAATCTACCTGTGCTTGTAGGCCGAGCCGTCAGAGTTATTTTTTTTATGTTATTAACACTGACCATGCACAGGCTTCAAAATCAGGTTGAATATTTGTCCTTTTGTTCTATCAATAACAACTCAATTCTATTTTAAACAATTTTTTAAATGAATTTAAAACACTTTAAGAAACTAAAGTATGTTCTTGTTTCTCAAATAGCAAGTTTTTTTTCCGCTCCTTTCAATTTGTGAAAAAATAAATTAAAATATTTTATCTTGAACCCACCCGAGCCCGAAGACTGGCATAAAATTTATAGACCTAATCCGTTTCGCGCCCAAACTCGGATTCGAACTGATCCAGTTTCATATTTAATGCATGCTTAATAAAAGAAGAAAAAGTACAAATTTTCAACGTTTTTTAAAATGGTAAATGAATCACTTATTCATACATGTATGTGTATGTTTGAAAATTTTTCTATTGTTTTTAGAGTATTTTGTACGGTTGTTTTATTTTTTTCCTTGTTTCTTATTAAATCAGTTTGACAACCTCCTACAGTTGTCTCTAGAAGTTTAACAGCTTTTGTAATGCAGTAAAATCGAGTAAAACTGTTAAATCACAACTTGTAGCAGTGTAATCACCTGTAATCAAAGTGTAATCAATTGTAATTACGTATTTCTGAGTGTAATCAACCATAATCTGTAATCTATGTGTAATCAGTTTTAATCACATGTCATCATAGTAATCATTGCGATTCCGTAATCTCGTACACACTTTTTTCTATTGAGAGCTCCCTAGTGGGACAGTTAACGGTACGGAAAAAACTGTAATGGCATCAGTGCTAGCGTCACTTGTGGTAAAGGGAGGAACCGGAACGGAGGAACTGAGCAGCTTCCGTAATTTATCAATGAAAAACGTTAACGCTCTATGTTTTATAGACCTAGGCAGGCATTCAGATGTCCGCTTGTTTAGGATCCTACAGTAGAGATCTTTAGCCCAAACTTAAGGAAGGATCCTTAAAACGCTATTCAGGTCGTCCATCCTAAACAGCTTCGGCTTTCCTTATTTCCGACTCTGGCTTCGGCAATCTTCGGAACATGATAGTGATTACACAAATGATAAACCAATCAGCATACAGAATCGCTTCGCTGCAGATCAATCAATCAACCGTGCCCTTTATTTGCCGTTCTGGACTTAGCACGTTTTTTTAAATTAGATTTTTTTTTTCTGTCCATCCCCATCATCAACATTGAATTAAAAAAAAAAAAAAAAAAAAAAAAAAAAAAAAAAAGATAGCATGTAAAAAAAGAAAGACAGAACAATATAGCGATTAAGAATTAAATGCTGTTTTAAAAAAAATATATTAAATAATGCAATTAATAGCTGCACTGTTTTCGTTTTATTTCCTGAAATAATTCTTTTTTAAATATTCATTTTTATGTATTAGAGTACATGTTTAAAATTTCATACCAAAAGGTTTTGATTCTTATAAGCCACGGCTAAAAAATATATAAGAATCAAATTTATATATACACATATAACCAAGATTTTCATTAGCGCGCGGTAGGAGGGGGGGGGGGATGGCATTACACTCACTAGAGATTTGGAAGTTTAAATAACTTATATATATATATCTGGTTAGTTAAAGGGAAAAAAAGACAAATTAGAATAATAATAATAATAATATAAAGGAACAAAGAATTTTTGTCAGCGTCGGGGGGGGGGGGGGGATCTGTCTTCCACACCCAGTGGAAGACAGTTTTGAAAGTTTATTATTTCATAATTGTTAAATTTCTGTATTGCTTTTAATGTTGATATGTTTAAAATTGTTTTGCACGAGGAGTTCTGTAAAAAAAATCTTAATTTAGCTTATTTCATATGTTTATACCCTACACTTAAAAAAACAGACTAGATTGTGGATCACAGACACATTTTTTCCCAAAAAACTTGCCCTTCATTAGATTTCTTTCTACCGGCACCTATGTTTCTTAATATTTCAAGCTATATCTCACTATTTTCATACTTGTAGGGGGTGGACCTTCTCCTGTGTATGCTTATATTTAATTAGCTTGCTATTCTTAAAGTTCATATCAGATCCTTTTTTTTAGGGAGGGGAAGTCTTGATTAAAATCTTATTAAAAATACACAATGTATTATTATTTTATTTTTTAAATACAATCCACTTTAAATAAGTAGTACTATTTTAATTTTGTAAAATAAGTGCAGTATACACAAAAATTTCTAAAGATTACTTAAAAAATATATTTTTTATCTGAAAAGTACAAAAAAACCTTTTTTTTTTCCTAGTCAGACATTTGCAACTTTTGTCCTGCATAATAGAAAACATGTAAATATTAACTGCTTTCAATAAAACAAAATTAGTTTTACGAATGCAAAACTGGAATTTTATCAAATTTAGGATTTTTTTTTTTATATAAATCAGCATATGGAAAAATGGAGTGTGTTTATTATATGAACAATTATATTATTACTTTCATAAAGATGCAATTTTTTAAAATATATAAAGTTAAAACCAGCAATGATAAACTCTTAAAAATTTACCATTTTTTAAGAGGAAGAGGGGGGGGGGGAGGGGGAATTCAAAATAATTTTAAAGCTATAAAAAATTGCAGTTATTTATAAACAAATACTTTTGAATGAATCAAGGGAATAATATTTAACATAGTAGCATTACTATAATTAGCAAGAGGTCATTTTTATCTTCCTCAGTACTTTTAATTACAATTTAATTGCAACAAAACAGCCAAACTGCAGAAAAAAAAGTGTTTTTGCTTTGCCTCTCTCCCCCCCCCCTTCCCAATGCCTAAACACTTCCACTCTCCTTTTACTTTTTTCTATGTAACATAATAAAAAAGTATTAGAATCATGAACATTTTCAACTTCTATTATTTGATGAATTGACATATTTTAGGATGCTTGATTAGGATTTGATAATTTTAATAAAATGTCTGTCTATGTCACAAATTTTGTGGATTCTGTAGCTCAAGAACTAACACACAGAAATTCATTGTTTCAGTTAGATCTAGACTCAAATTGCTTCTGACTAAATTTCAGTGTATATCGCTCAACAGGTAGCACTGCTATGCTGTCTTTCTTGATTAAAATGGGGCTGTGGCCAAGGAACAAAGATATACTCACAGAACCGGATTTCAAGATTTCCATATTCCTTAATAACTCTTGTTCGATATATATTACACATGATATATTATATGTGCAGCCATAGATTTCTGTGAATTTTGTGCCAATATTTGTACTTGGCACAAAGTTGTGTCCCATCTAATGGAAAAGAACCGAATATTTCTGTCAGTGCCAAACAGTTTTATAATTTTTGTTTTCACCTTCAAATTTTTAATAAAATAGCCGTATTCTATTTAAATACACTAATAAAGGCATGCTTAAAATAAAAAATACTTTAATTTTATTTATGCTAATTTTAGTATGATTTTTTCAAACAATCAATTTATATGTAAAAGTCTTTATTTAATCTAAGTGATTGTTCTAACTAATACACAATTGACAATTACTAAATTCCCTTAAAAATTAATCGGTATTAAATCAGAAAACATTAAATTGAATTTACTCTTACATTATATAGTATATAGAAACACAAATAATATCGAAAAAGCAATAAATGACTTACTTTTCATAAACATAGACAATAAAGCAATCCTCGGCAAAAAAAAGCTACCATGCTGCATAGAAAATGTGATTTAGCCTGCAAAGTTTGCACCTAAGAGACTAAAGATTATTTGTAACCTATAGCCACCTAGGCGCATTCCAACGGGCCAACACAGAAGTAAGCACCCTATAATCCAGCAACTTTCTGCACTGACCATCATATTAAATCATATCAATATAACTGACGCTCCTGATGCACAGATTATCCAGATTTGCTTAATATCTACTCGCATCACCCTTGTTGCATCTCTGTTCAACTGTAGCAGCTCTAGCAACTAGAAAAACTAAGAGAAAGAAAAATGTAATACATGCATATGTATATATATATACACAGAAATTAGTTTTTGAAATGCACTTCTGAAAAAAACAAATATTATTTACTAATGAATAACTAACTATTAATTAGCCAAGAAATTTGTGTGCTTGTTTGAAACAATTTGAGAAAAAAGAATTCATAGCTATACTACTGTACTATGTAAATATCTATCACGGGATGCTAATTATAATATTTTAAAAATGTGACAAATATTTAAATACATTTATTGCATGATATTTAAAATGTTACGATACTGGAAAAAAGTTCTTTATTAACTATTTCTTTTTCCACCTCATAAGCTTAAAAAATAATTTTAACCACTTTAACTAAAATAAGAAATTTGTAACATATGGTTTTACTCGCAATAATGAAAGGTACATGATAAAGGTAGAATTTTCTTCTGTAATAGTCTGTCTTTTCTTTCTATTTTCACAATACATTTTGTATAGCTCCAGAGAGGTCAATCAGAATTTTCCACTATCTTAACAGCAGAGAATCCCAAATGATAGCTACTTTGATAATAACAAAACTACACATCAAGGAGTCTCTGCTAAATTGTACGAGAAAATTAAACAGCTTCCCAGTCATCCAAAATATGAAATCTGTCATCTCTCCTCAACTGAAAATGATGAAAGGTAGATGTATCTACCTTTCGTGGTTATATCAAGAATATCAAGGTTATATCGTGGTTATATTAAGAAAAAATTACTTGACCCATCATTATTTGAAGAAAAAATAGTACTTATGATTGTTATTCATGACAGGACGATAGATTGGCAAAAATTATCAGTCATCAGTTGTTTAAAAAAGTAAATTAAGTGCATAACATTGTTAAAAATAACTTGCAAACTAATATAACTTGCAAACTAAAAAAATACAAAAAAAGTAATGATGTATACATTTTATTAAATACATAACATGTTTGAGGCTATTAGCGATGAAGGATATTTTTACTTCCAGTGGAATACTATGCTCTCCAAAATGAAAATACAGTTACAGATTATTTTACCATTTATGAATATGAAATATTGCGAAATGTGTAAACAATTTAACCACCGCTAGATAGATTGGAAGAAAATAAACACAGGATAAAATCAATATTTTAAAATGGTTTACTCAGATATTATAAAAGCTAAAATCATCGATCTTACCTGATGTCTGATAATTTCGCTTACATGTAAATTAAAAATATATCATAAATAAAGTAAAAAACACACGAGTGAAAACTTCACATGTTGATTGTTGAATAAAATGAATGGTGATGCCAAACAACTTAAGATATTCTTAAATAATATAATGATTAAAAAAGAAAAATAACTTACTCAGAAAATAATATAAACTGTAGTCGTAAGAAAAAAGGTACTTTAAAACTTACAAACTGCTAAAATAAATATAAGCCAAGAAGGAAATAGCACTGAAAATATTAATGGCGGCCAAAATATCGCCGTTCCTTAAGTTAAGGACAGGGTTTTAGCCTTTAGCTCTCCTTAAATCCGAGCTCTTTGGACGCTCGTTTCCATAGTTTAGGATCCTTATTCGGACACCTGAATAGCGATTTGAGATTTCGGTCGGGAATAAGGATTTTGGCCCAGTTAGAGATCCTTAACGGACACCTGAATGCCTGCCCTATTCTTTCTTCAGCGCAGGTCTCCCAAGCTTTGTGCTGTGTCAACCAACCAATCTGTCGTGTGGCGCCAAAAATAAACAAACAATTTTTTCGTTTGTGTTATTTAAATTTTGATGTGAGTGTTTTTTTGTTTATCTATCATAATTATATATTTACTCTTTGCTTGTGAAAACGTTAAGTAAAGGCATGTTTTAATTGCTATTATTATTATATTTTTTGTTTTAGCTGTACAGAATGTCATCTGGAGCGAAACCTAAAAGTGCCAAGAAGAAAGGTAATATTTGTTTTAGAAAAAAATCTTAGTGCGTTATAATTCATTTACGTTTACTTTCAAATTTATGATAAAAAGCATAGGGGAGACCGGTACACACTGGACCTATGGGCACAGTGGACCACCCCCTAATATTTTATTTATTTACATTTTTTTAAAGCTTCTCTGCTATCCTAATAGACAACAGCACTGCACTGATTATTTATAGCCTTCAGAAAATATGTTTAGCTCAGATTGAACTATTTTATCCTGATTGGTTGTTTTGAGCTTCTAAAAGTAAAATTTTTCATCATCATATTTTAATTATTTTAGTAATTAAAGGTTGTAGATAAATCCGATCAAACAGCTTTTTTGCAAAGCTAAGATATTTTTTTTTATTTAGCTTTAAAGTTAATATGTTTAAAAGAAAGCTATAAACAATATTAATATGATTATTTATTGAACTTCAACATGGGGCACAGTGGTCCACAATCATCCACTCTTCTCCTGTAATGCAGAATGTTCAAAATATTTAATAATTTTTTATTTACTGTAAAGAAATATTGTTTAAAAGTAGTTATATATAACTGTAAAATAAAGTAAACAAAGAAAAATAACTATTTAACATAGTAAGAAATATTTTGTTTTGTATTTACTGCCTTTGATAAAATATAACTGTAGTCTAATTGGTGATGATGCTATTCAAGAGACACAAAGATTCATGAGACACAAATTGAATGGAAATCGGTTTATTTTTCCCGAAACTCTAGATGAATCCTATTGTTGATGTCAATGATTTCATAATATTGCTCCCAGACCCAAAAGTATTTCAGGAAAATTCCAGGCTCAAGCTTACTCATAAGTATTTTGGAATTTCATTTGCAAATTTTAATGTGTGCTGATTTTTTTGTACTTAAGTAATAACCTCAACTAAATTGCAATTGTTCCTGTATTAATCTGTTATTATTTTCAAAAAATATTTTTTTTGTTTTTGTTTAAAAATGTTACTTGTAAATTTATATTACTATGTTATTTTGCAGGTAAAGGGAAAATAAAAAAGAATTAGAGTAATAAAAAATAGATTTATATTGTATTTCGGATAATACCTAATAGCGGTCCACTATGCCCCGGTGGGTGGACCAGTGTGCCCCAGAAGTGGGGCACACTGGTCCACTTTACGGGTTCATATAAAAAAAATTCATTGAAAACTATGTTATGAGAAAATTATGCTGAATGTATAAAGGTTTAAGGAATATTCAAAAATATTTTCATGCAGATCGGTTTGTCCATTAAAGAGAAAAAAGAAAATTTAACTGAAAAAGTGGTCCACTGTGTACCAGTCTCCCCTAATCCTATTTCATTCAAACATTTGGCATTTTTTAAAAAAGATACCAGATTGGTGATTTCTAAATTGTTTATTTTTTAGATAATGCATTTATGAGTGAAATATAAACATTTTATTACAAAATCAGAAATAAATAAATTAAAAAAGTTCTGATACATACAGAACAACAATGAGTAAGCAGTAATAGTGAGATAGGGAAAACAAACTTGACAAGAGGAGAGAAGAAAATATTTCACTAGCATCTAGACCCCGACCGTCTAACAAAGAGACCATGACGTCAGGTAAAAACATTGTTTCATATTGAAAATAAGATTTTTTTTAAAAAAGCAAGATTTTATTTGATATTTAAATAATAAATTTTATGATAAAAGGCATAATCCTATTACATTCAACCATTTGGCATTTTTTTAAAAAAGATACCAGATTGGCGATTTCTAAATTGTTTATTATTTAGATAATGCATTTATGAATGAAATATAAACATTTTATTTGACAAATTTAATAAGATAGATATAAAAAAAGAAGATAATATGAGCAGTAAGAAACAATGTTTTTATACACATTTCAGCAAAATTACATAAGTTGGAAAACACGAAATTCGTTGATGCTGCGATCACTGCACCACATGGATAACCGCTTCGCGAACATGAGAAAAAAAATCACTGGGTGCAGCAACCTTGTTGTATTGGAACCCCAAACAGTACACGAAATTCGTTGATGCCACGATCACTGCACCACATGGATAACCGCTTCGTGAACATGAGAAAAAAAATCACTGGGTGCAGCAACCTTGTTGTATTGGAATCCCAAACAGTACACGAAATTCGTTGATGCCGCGATCACTGCACCGCATGGATAACCGCTTCGCGAACATGAGAAAAAAAATCACTGGGTGCAGCAACCTTGTTGTATTGGAATCCCAAACAGTACACGAAATTCGTTGATGCCGCGATCACTGCACCACATGGATAACCGCTTCGCGAACATGAGAAAAAAAATCACTGGGTGCAGCAACCTTGTTGTATTGGAATCCCAAACAGTACACGAAATTCGTTGATGCCACGATCACTGCACCGCATGTATGATAGCTTCGTGAACATGAAAACAAAAAACAAAAACATCACTGGATGAGGCAACCTCATTTTATTTCAACCCCAAAAAGTACACAAAATTCGATGATGCATGCGATCACTGTCTGAGTCGTCATCAAATTTTGACATACTGGTTTCACTTTTCATTGAATTGCCTTAAAGTCATTTTTAAAATTTTTGTTCTGTTTTTATACACCATTTAGAACAATAAAAATAGTTAAAAATACCTAATGAGTGCTTATTTAGTTCTAAAATAATTTACACTAACAATTGCAGAATTCTGACAAAACGTTTAGCTTCATTTTTATAGATTTTCTTGTTATAATAGAATTTTAGAATGATCTACACATGAACATAGATCTAAAGAAGGACTTTTAACAAAATGTGTTAATATTGTGTCGCAACTTTGGAACGAAATGGCAGCTGCACAGCTACGCACACGGTTCAGCGCAGCTGACGAGAATCCCTGCCAAGACAGCGCCACCTACAACATCAAACCGAAACTGTATATCAGATACCCACCAGACGGCAGATGATTCGAAGAAGCAGACGAACTGGTGATGTATGGAGAAGCGGTCCTACACATGTGCCACCTATTTGAGACATTTTTCCAGGAATGATTTTCTTCTTGGAAAGACTATTTCGTTAGAAGTCCTTCTTTAGATCTATGTTCATGGATCTACATAAATATTTTAATTGTTTTTATGTTAAACCATTAATATGCATTAAAATGCTTCATTTTCAGCTGATTATGTCAACTTTTTTTTTCTTTTTTTTTTTTTTCAAGGTAACATGGGTTATTTTCTGGAAAAGTGTTTTTTTGCTTAATTAATTCTTGCTTAATTAACTGTGAAAAATGCTCAGCATTAAAATCTTAGTCAGAACAAGCTGAAAAATTTAGCAATGTTTAATCTTTTGCATTCTTTATTAGACTATATATAAGAACAAATATTTAATATATATATATATATATATATATTTTTTTTTTAAGAGGACAGCACAATACATGAACAAGCAATATTACTTCATAAGTTTCATTTTCATGGCTGTTTATAACATTTAACAATAATTGCACTTCCTTTGTCCCAAATTGTGCAATGGCCGCTATAAAAAGACAATGCCAAAATACTAAAATAATTTGGTATCTCATTCGTCGTTCTGTGTTTCATATTTTCTTAGAAAAAGGGATGTTGACAACAGAAATAATACATATGTATTATTTCTGTGTATGTCTATGTATCTCTGTATGTCAGTGTATGTATAATATATATATATATATATATAATGACATTAATATTTACATAAATATACAGTTTAAGCAATTTATATAAGCTAAAATTATTTAATAAGAGTTTTGACCAATCAAAATTACAACTCTGATACTAATGCCATTTAATATTACGTTGTTAAATTTTCTTAAAGTAAAAAACATTGATTCTTTTCTTTTATTCTGCATGTGTGTATTGTATATTACAAGCTCTGCTTTGGTGTTTAAATTAAATGTTCTCAGTTTATGTTAAAACTTCTCATAAAAAAAATAGTTGTATTTTAAAATAAAATAAGTTAGGTTTTTTTTAAAAATGTGTTTATATTTTCCCTACTGATGTATGCATTTAAATTCGGCGTCACACTATAAGTTCGTATAAGTTCACGCTATACTTATTCATGATATAAGTTCACGCTATAAATATAAAACTTCTCATAAAAAAAATAGTTGTATTTTAAAATAAAATAAGTTAGGTTTTTTTTAAAAATGTGTTTATATTTTCCCTACTGATGTATGCATTTAAATTCGTTAAACAAATATGGCACTATGCAAGGTTGCCAAAATGAAAAAAATATTTGTTCTTGCCGATATTTGCACCCAGCTAACAAAAATGTACCTCTTTTTTCTAATTTTTAAAATAAGTTAGAGTAAATTATTTGTAAAAGTTTTGTAGCACAATAAGAAATAAATAAATGCTATTTAATACCGACAAATGAAGAAGTTATAAAGATACTAAAAAGTTTGTCAGTTAAATCAAACTGGATTGTTTAATGAATAACTTTAAATATAAAATTTCTTTAGGTGCACAATGGAAAGCTTTAGTGAAGTGTGTGACCTTGGTAAAAGACAGTATGACAGAAAATTACTAAACTTTTTGGGACAAATTTCATTAATACTGAAAGCATCTTCCAGAAATGGTCTCTGAAGTCAGGATTAAAAACAGGCGATCTATTTAAAAGGGAAAAAAAAACGAAGAAAATTTTTGCATTGCCTGCTTTTTCCCATATCTAGTAATACCTTTTAAATTAATTAGCATTTTATACCTATAAATTTTTGCCTTATTGTGACTGCAATAATTTCATGAATTTTTAGATAAACCTGCATTGTAGTGTATTTTGATTGTGACACTGATTTTCCAAATACACCATTTTAAGAAACACTTTAAATTGACTATTTGATTTTTCTGTTTAATAATTTATTTATTTCTCTCTCGTTATGTAGTTTATAATGTGCCTTCACGCTATAAGCAAGTCTCAGAAATTTCTGTCCTATCTTGTAGAGACAAATCACCATTGAAGACCAGTAAAGAAGTAATGTTTGATATATATTTTGTTTCAATTGTAATGAATTTATAGTAAAACTGATTTCATGTTTTCATATAATGCTTATACATTAAATTTTTTGGCATTTTTATTTTCCTGTTCCAAAATGCAGACGGTTCTCACCAGCTATGCAAATAGTATGGTACCAGGGATCACTCTAGAGCAGGGGTGTCCAACTGTGGCCCTCCGGATACCACTAAAATTTTACAATAAATTTTGCCTTATCTAATCATCGAATTTCTGAGATTCAAGAAGTCAACTATTTCTTTAAAAATTTAGTGGTATCCGGCGGGCCACAGTTGGATGCCCCTGCTCTAGAGAGTTTTGGAGGGGCAGCCCACCCTCATGCCCTTTTCTGATAAATTTTTGCCTTTTTCCAGGTAGTATCTTACCATCCTCATATTCTCGGGTACAATCCTGCCTTGACTGCATTGTACTTTCGAAAATTCTTTACCTTTATCATTTTTTGTTACTTTCATAGTGAAGTTATGTAAATTATAAATGTTATTGTATTGTTATAAGCAAGGAGGACTTTAGTAGCAGTTCTTTAGCACTCCGGTTAGTTGCCCCCCTCCCCCCCTCTGTTGGTATATTGGTGTATGCCCTTTTTATGAACTGATGGGCCCTTTTTAACAAAATTGCCCTTATTCTGTAATGTGCACCCTGCCCTTTTTTATGTTCTAAAACAGGGGTTCTCAAACTTTTAGACCGACGTACCACTAAATCGAAGTTCATACTTCCGCGTACCACCAGGTAACAAACGTAAAGCTAAAATAGAAAAACCTGTCTAAAACGAAATATATCTCGGGTCTTTTTTATTTCCTTTATAGCAGACTTTACTGCATTTAAAAATGAATTATTACATTACTAAATTGACTGCTTTATAATAAACATTCAAGTAAAAAGTAGTATCATCATTAAATTTTAGTAATGCATACAATATCAAAATACAGTATTTTGGTATAGTAAAAAATCCACACTACTTAATGACATATTGGTGCACACTGATTCATATACTTTTGTAGTAGGCCAAAGAAAAGGGTGGGCTTGTTTCATCAAGCACAACTTCCTCATGTCTGGCTAAATATTAAGAAGTTTTAGTCATAAGTCAGATTAGATGTTTAGTTTATTCCTGTATTTTTTTGTTTTTCATATAACAAAGGGCGGAAAAGAACATTCACAGAGATATGTTGTGCTAAACATAAACAGATTTTGACAATATTAGACTGCACTCTGATATTCTCGTCAGCAAAAATTCTGCTACATTCATCCTTTTGAATGGGGACTCCAGTAATTCATCACAGGAGATGAGAGCTGAATAAGTTTACTTCTTTCCTCTCTCTTGAGATACAGTGGCAGGGTGTCTCAAATGAGAAAGTAATTTTAAGAGCCCGATTAAGGTCATGTGGAGCCAAAGACCCGGTACCTTTTAAGAGCCAGTCTCAAACCAAGATAATAGCTATAAATATTTTGGGGGAATATTCGGTGGTTATCCTTAGATATTATGATATGGTTACCAAGTTAATCAAAATCTTTTTTGGTGTTGGGGAAATAATTGCAAAACACTGCATTTTAATAAACTATGTATATATATATACCACCTCAATCCATATGTACATTGCTTTACCTCAAATCCACATTGCATATGACTAGAGTTCTTGTTTGATTTAAATAATCTTACTCTCTTGACTATTTTAAATAAATATACTATTTTAATGAAATAGGAGGAAACTATAACACTTTTTGCACAAGAGAAGAAAACTATTTCAATCAACACAATGAATCAATTAATGGATTATGTTTGAAATAAGACTTTTATTTCAACATCTCCTAGAAGCTCTGCTAGTGCAAAGAGAACAATGGGTTATAAATTACACTTGGAATGTTATTTTGTTTTAATTCCTCCTACTCACACAAGCTCCTCCTACTTGCAAACATTCAGACTTTACCTTCAGATAATTTAATTCATAACGCATGTTTAAAAACTATTCTTCCGCTAATTAAAAATACTTCATTCATTCATTAATTTTAAAAATAGGTCTTTATTACAAAATTCAACTTTGATCTATATAAATCTAATAATTGTGTTTTTAATTCTGGAAAACTGATTGTATTATAAGCGTCGTGTGCGAATTTCAGCAAGTCTTTTATAAAAAATATTTCTGGTAACAAAAAAAATAGAAAAAGCGTTTACAGATCCTAAATCGCATTCGAAATTTTTTTTAAACATTTCTAAGTTAATAAAGACAAGACGTTTTCGATTCCATAATAATATGCCACATTATTTCACATACCAGTAACGGACTTCTGCGTACCAGTAACCAGAGCTTCACGTACCAGTACTGGTATGCGTACCATAGTTTGAGAACCCCTGTTCTAGAATGATCCCTTATGGTACTATTGAATTTGATAAGCAATATCAATTGTCAAGCAATGTGAATGAAAGTGTCAACTGTACACAAGAAAGAAAAAAATCAGCTCTTGCAATTTCGCAATTTTGATTGTTCCTTTCCTCTCCAAATAAATTTTTTTTACATGATTTGACACAATGGCAATTTCCAGCACCCTGTAGGCCACTTATGGGACACGGGTTGAAGATCCTTATTTGAGTCTTTCAAAAAGAGGAAAAATTCCCCTTTTTTTTCTTAAATTTATCGATTTTTTCTCCATTCATGGAGGAAAAGTATTACTAAGATTCATTATTGTCCTCTCTATATATATGTTTGGACAACAATGGACCTACTATGTCCAGAATTATTGTAACAGGTATTTGAAAACTAGTTTACTGCATATAAAACTGCTTGTTTCTTTTTTATCTAAAGTAATTTAATAAAGAATACTTTGAAACTTATTAATGAATCATTTGTTCAGCCGGTTTTCCTCTTTTCCATCTCATAAATTTCTCATCATTACTTTTTTTGTGTCTAATTCATCAGAAGAATTTGAAAATTCCCACCCTTTATTACAAACATTTGATTGATGCATTCTTTTTCCATTTTATCCCAAACAAAAGTGAAATACAGAACTTCTTCTAATACATTAGTCTTTTTCTTAAAGGCTTAATGTATATAAAATTGTTTCTTCTTCTTTTTTTTTTTGATAATTTTAGCTATTATGTACTATAAGTACTATGTTATTATAAGTACTATTATGGTATCTGCATAAAACTGCCACAAAGTTTGCTACAGTAAAATTTATGAAAATGGAATTTGTGTATAATTGAATTCTGCATTTAAGACAAAAATTACATGGTTCATGCAAAAAGAATGCAGCTCCAGGCTCAATCTGGGGAAAATTGGGGCCTCTTAGAATTCCTTTCAGGGTGGGAAAAAATAAATTAAAAAAAAAATCTGATTTATTTAAATTACCGTATTTTCGGGAATATGCGCCGCACCCATCGTAAGCGGCGCATCATTGAAAAATCGGTAAAAAAAAAACAAATCTACACGTAAGCGCCGCACCCATTAGAAGCGCCGCATCATTGAAAAATCGGTAAAAATGAAATAGTCACGATAAAAAACGATCGGCAAAATTGGATTAAAAGTAACAAGAATAGCAATAAAATCTTACAAGATATATGAATTAACAATAAAACACAGGTTATCTTAAAATACAATAGGAGAAAAAATACGTACTACGCCAATCAATTATTCGATTATCGTTTTAATCGAATATCGCCGTATGCGGTGTGCTTATGAAATAAATATAATTTATCAACTATTGTAAAGTATACAATAAATACTTTTAAAGAGTGAGCTATTAATATTGAAATACATGTTATCTTAAAATACAATAGGAAAAAAAATACGTACTACGCCAATTGATTATTCGATTATCGTTTTAATCGAATATCGCCGTATGCAGTGTGCTTATGAAATAAATATAATTTATCAACTATTGTAAAGTATACAATAAATACTTTTAAAGAGTGAGCTATTAATAGTGAACAGAAAATAGAGAAATATGGGTAAGTTAAAATATTTTGACAATAGTAATTACGTTTTTATAATAAAGATATATTGTGATACTATGTACTGTTTATGAACTTTATACTGAGATTAAATGAATGTAAATAAAGATGAAATATGAATGAATCCATGTTCTTAAAAGTGTATTTGAGGCAGTAAGATTTAAAAAAACCTGAAAGATTTTGCTATGTTGAGGGAAAAAAAATCATCGTACCCGCCGCCCTGGCGTATGCGCCGCATCGTCCATATTTTGAACTTTCAAACACGTATGCATTGCGGCGCTTACTCCCGAAATTACAGTAAATTTTTTTCTCCCTTACGTTAAGATATGGAATGCCGACCAAGAGTTGTAGGTTTCCAAAATAATTTGTCTTCATATTTCATCTATTCTTGTAAAATATCTTGCTAAATTTATGCGTCTCTCTCTCTATTAAAAAAAACAAGTTGAAAATTGCACGTCAAATGTGACAAATGAGGTGCGTTCATACTATAGCTAGTTATATAAATTTTCAGATCTTGATAATTTTTAATTCTGTGAAATGAATTATATCGTTTGCAGATTAATTTCTGTAATAAAATAAGTATCTCGGTCGCTTGACGGTTAAACCTCGGAAGCTCCTATAACAAGAAAGAACCAATTTTCTTAAAAAATTCAAATTTCTTAATATTTTTATTAATATTTCCTAAAGTTTTGATTTGATTTTAATAAAATTTGAAATGAGACGACAAAATTCTGCAAAGATAATATATCTTAAGTTTCAAACCATTCGGTTGGGTAGTTTTTGCATTGTTATATGCAGACGGATGGACAAACAGACTGATGGACCAGACGACGATAATAGGTGCTACGTATTTATATAATTATGAACGTACCTAAAAAGTAACCACCGCCACTGTCAATGAATTTTTTGTGCTTTGGGGGTCTTTCTGGGCTAATATTCAGAAAACTATTGCATATAAAAATTGGTAGTTTTATAGAGAAATGTTCGATAAACACGCTGAAGCAGACCGTTTCAAAACCAAAGAATTATTTTAAGAGATATTTAATATAAAATTGGTCAAAGTACTGTCATACCGTAAGGAGAAAAACCCTGAACAGGGTTGCTTCCTCAGAACATACCAAGTGGGAGAGGTGTGAGAGATAACAGCAGGTTGCAAACTTGGCACAATTAGGATTCGTTTGACGCTCTCAATTTTTACTATGCCTTCTATTCGACAACGCGAATACAGTGTAATTTAATAATATAATAAATAGAGAAATGTATTGGCAATAACTATCACATTTTAAATCAAATCTTTATAATATGTTTTTTATAGGCATTAAGATTGTTCTCAAATCCAAAAGAGCTACTTTCTGACACATTTTTTAATTCATTTTTGTTCGGAAACACATGAAATTCGCAGATGCTATTCAGAAACTAGGTAATCGAAAGACGCTTTTTAATTTTTTGATAAAGGCAGAAGATATTCCAGAAAATGCTGTGAAAGTCGATGTTTTGAATCGAATTTAAGACACGGCAGCACGAGAAAAGGTAAAAACGTATCGTCACGTGACAAGAATCGCTTTTAACGCGATAAGTAATTTATTTATTAAAAAAAATGAAAAACTCATTTCGATTCCAAATCACTTCAACTCGAAAGCTTGAGAAAGGTGGTCATGAGACATCAATCGATTATAATTTAAGATGTAATATACATTATGCTTTATGACTATATGATAATACTATGATGCTTTAAGACTGTGCTCAATCTCTACGTAGTTACTTTCTGATCCATGCTTTTTTTTTTTTTTTTTTTTTTTTTTTGCAAATGCATGACATTTTCAAGTTTCCTTATTAAGAAGCTATAGAATCAAATAGCATTTTTCGTTTTCTGACAAAAGTATACGATCTTTCAGAAAATGCTATCAAAATTGACGTTTTGAACTGAATTTCTGTATGCAATAATCTCAAAAAGTTGTCATGAGAGAACAATTATTTATAACTCAATATTTAATACATTTATCGAAAATTGAAAAACGCTATTCGATTCAAAATCATATTTTATTTTGAGAAGAAAAAACTCCGGGAATGTTTACCGTGCTTGTGCGGAAAACTGAGAACAATCAAATGAACGTACTCAAAATCGTAACCGGGGTATTTCAGTCGTTTTATACGTTTTCGTTTTATGCAGTATATGAGGAATTTTTTTTTTTTATATTTTATTAGTTTTTATTGTAGGAATTAATTTTCTTTTAACCATAATGGGAAGCAGGGTGCAGCACCCTTTTGGAATCGCATAAGGGAAACTGTAAATAAAAGTGTAGTGATAGCCAGGGCTTAAATTGCGCCGGAGCGCACCTTCTCTGCTTTTAGTAAATATTTAAATATTGGTTGGAATTCATCGGAGCCCATAAATACTGGGTTCCGGAGCCCAGTGCAAACGATAAATATATTTTAAATTTTTATTTTGCTTGAAAAAAAAAGTTGCTTTAAATTTTGAAATTACACATAATGTATGGAATATAAATATGCAGATTGAAGTAACGGTGGAGGAGGGGGGGGGGGCACGCTACGGTTATTAGTACTGCAGAATATTAGGGCTCCGGTACTTTTTTTGTTATAAATTAAGCCCTGATGAAAGCTTAACAATGCGAAAAATTTAAAAAAATGCGTATTTATTTTATAGAATAAGTATGCTATGTATGTATAAAAGTTACCGAGTGGATTATGTGTGTTAATGTAATTCTTATTTTTCATATTTTAGCCCTGGGAAGAGCTTAGTCCTTAAAGGGACCATTTTTTAATCCTCAAAAGGACTGTTTTTTTGTTTGTTTGTTTATGAAAATGAATTCGACTAATCTAAAGGTCAGATGTCATCGAAATCACTTCCACTATCATCATTTGATGTTTCATCAGTGTCAGTATCAGATTCGTTATCATCCACCTCAATAATTAGACACGTTATTTATTATTTCACGCGCTTGTGAATGCAATGTTTTTCCTTTTTTAAATGTGGATGTCATTTTAGAATAGGAATATCTGCCGGTGGTATTTAATCACAGACCAAAATCAATGATTAAAGTTTTAATAACCAATAAAATATATAAAAGCAAACGTGCAATAATCAGAAGAGAACAGAAAAAAAAAATCGTCTGTCAATGGCAAAAGCTCAAAGCAGACTGCTACCTTCTCCTCTCCCCTTTTTCGCGCCTAAAGCTACAAACAAAGCCAACAATACTCCTGACCACCCGAAAATTAAGTGGACGAGTCCGTTTCTATAGTGACCACAGAGAGAAACAATTTTCTCAGAGTTTTTCTCCTTGCGGTATGACAGTAGTTCTCTTAAAATTTTTTTTATAGGAACAAAAGCTATTCATAGCATTTTAGTAATATTTTGAAAGGATATAGTTGATAAGCTTGCAGTATGCAGTGTGTAATTATTTTTTTTTAAATTTGACTAACCTTTTGAGGTTTTTTTTTTTTAAATTTAAAATTCAGTAATTTTAATTGAGATTTATTTTGTATTTTCAAAACACCATCTATTTAAATCGTTGCAATTTGTAAAATAGCACACATACTAATATTCCCTTTCAATTAAAAAATGTATTTATACGTGGCTATTGTTGTTGTTGCCGTGTCAGAGAAAGTGCCAAGGCACTTCTCTGAAAGAAAGGGTGCCAGAGCCTCAAGAGAGGTTGGACTTCTAGAGCTGGTCTCCTAATTTTCAACCAATTCCTAATGAGAGACCTGCACCTGGATTGGCACCCCCAGAGGTAACGCTTATATTAAACTTGGAGGACATTGGAGCCCCGAACAGATTTTACGTGCACCAGCTCCCATTAACGTACACGGTCCCACAGCAGCGGCAGTCGAGAGAGGTTGTCACCCTCCCAAGCACTGACCTTGGTCGATGCTGCTTGGCTTTTGGTAATTTTACGGATACCGAACTTAACTGTCTGCGCAACTGCGGGACATATATGGCTATTAAAAACAGAAATAAAACTTTAAAATGGTAATTAAATAATCATGTATTAAAAGCAGTAAATGGAGAAAATTACATCACAAAAATGTACTTGTGTGTGAATATTAAAAAGAGAAATAAAACTTGAAAATAATAATTAAATTATTACATATTCAAAGCATTAAATGGGGAAACTTACGCCATATTTAAAATGCTCAAATAACAATATTTCCAAACCGTTTCAATTAAAAAATATATTTATACAAGAGATTAATTTATTTCAACAAAATCTGTTACCTATTGTTGCAAATTTTAAAACAGCATAAATAATAAGACAGTATAGAACCATTTATCCGGAATCCAGTTAACCGGAAAACCAGTTATCCAGAATGATATTTTAACTGACTGATTTCAGAATCTTTCCAGAAAAAATGCCGTGCAGTGTCAGTTTGACATGTGCATTGCTTGATAGATTACCACACGCGACATGCATTGTACAACTTGATCAATATCTAAGACTTGAAATGAAAGCATTTTTAGTTAGATATTGAGCATTTTAGTTTTATGCAGAATTATTGTTTCTAAGATATTGCCTTCTTTCAAACTTTGATTAATCTTTGATCTTGATAGGATCTGAGCCTTAATCAGAGTAATCTAATAATTTGAAATCAGTAACAGTGTTACAGCCACATATATTCTACAAATCTCATCAAATGGATATTGCTTTAATGTCCAACCAGTTATACAGAAAAACCAGTTATCCGGAATACATCTGGCCTCAACCATTCTGGATAGATGGTTCTATACTGTATTTACTTTCAATTAAAAACTATTTTTACGTTTAATAATAGTAAGAAAACTTTGATAAAAATTATGTCATACTAGAAACAATACATCTAAAATGTCTTACTGAAAACAATTTTCTTATACTATCGTTAAAAAATTCCCTGATGCAGCGACATTGTTTACTTGGCCATTTTACACAAATTGATTTTCTAATGTATGTTTAATTGATCTTATTTAATTAATCATGAAAACAGTTGTTAGCTGTTTTGACAGCAGTTTATTCGAATTAAAATCTGTCAGTCAAAGGAAAATGAATGGAAACCTGATTACAGTACTGGTTGTTTAATTATAATTCAATCTTCCGTATTAGTTTTAGAGCCAATCAAATTAGCATGGTTTAGAGTTTGCGGTGTCAGAACAGGGGTTAGCAAGCATAACTCATAGGGGGCAGACCCCCTAGTACTTTTTAAAGAATAATTATTATTTTAAATAAAATTGTCATAATGAAGACAAATTTGGGAACATTGTTATTTTTGGGGTAGGTAGAAATAGTTTGGTAACTCATAGATCATAGATTTTAAAATAGACTTTAAAAATTATTTACTCCAATATTAGATAAACAGAAAATATTTATCACTTCCAAAAATAATTTTTCCAGTTTTACACATACACACATAAAAAGCTTTTTTATTTTTTTGCATCTTTTCTTATAATATAACTTAAATAATCTAAATAAAATTTACTTTTACGTCAGCTTACATTTAGTTGTAATGTAAAGCTCTTTGAGCAATTTTTTTTTTCATTTTGAGGCAAGAATTTTTCTAAATTGATTTGCATACCTTAACTTTCATTTAGTACTTTACTTATTATTATTTTGTAATAGAAGCATCGGTGTATATCTTTGTACAATATTACAGTGATCATGGTTTTGCCAGTTACTTTATCAAGATATTTTAATAGATTTGTAATCCTATATGTATGTGTAATAAAATCATTTACATGAGAAATCTTATCTATTTGTTACTAAAAGAATTAACAAGTTTTTGTTCAAAAGAAAAACATTCAAGATTCTTTCAAAAATTGATCAACTATAAACATTAGTGACTCAGTGACACACAGCCTTCATTATCTTTATTCTGCTTTTCTGGGCTCTTATTAGCTGTGACACAACCATGGATAAAACTATTGAAAGATTTTTTAAATAAAAAAGTTTCATAATGAATAGAGGAAAGTATATTCAACTAGGTAAATTATATCCAATGGTTGGAGTATCATAGTTGAGATTTTTTCCAACAGAGCGAAAATATGCCGGGACCAGGACTCGAACCTGGGTACTTTGGTTTGCCGTACCAACACTCTCCCTACTGAGCTATCCCGACGATATCCTGGACTGGCATATCTCACTCTTTGTTGGACACGGCTGCGAACTGCAGCGCTAATTTCATTCATCTGAGCTATAATTATAGCATTTACATGAGATTCATCATGTAAATGCTATAATTATAGCTCAGATGAATGAAATTAGCGCTGCAGTTCGCAGCCGTGTCCAACAAATAAGAGTGAGATATGCCAGTCCAGGATATCGTCGGGATAGCTCAGTAGGGAGAGCGCTGGTACGGCAAACCAAAGTACCCAGGTTCGAGTCCTGGTCCCGGCATATTTTCGCTCTGTTGGAAAAAATCTCAACTATGATACTCCAACCATTGGATAAAAAAATTTCATCAATCCCCGAGTACAATTATAACAGATTATGTAGACACCTGTTTAAAACAGAATTTTTTCTTAGTCCATGCAATTCCATTTTAACAGTTTTTTGTTGTAATAAATGTACTGTAATTTTCTTCTTTTAAGACTATATTTAATTTAATGACTTTATTAATCGTCATAAACATCCTTCATAGGTATCCAAGAATTCTTCTCAAGACATGTCAGGCAGCTCAAAGTTAAGTACCTCATCTCAAAGCAGCCGAGGAATGACTTCAACACCTGCATGTAAAGGGGGATTTCCTTTTCCTGCTTTAGATGCATCTGCTGTGACTGATGCTCAGGGTCATTTAGCTGTTCCTTCTCACAAAGAAGGAATCGGTAAAAATATATTCCTTTTTGCTTAAAGCTCCATATACAATAGTGGCCAAAACTATGGAACCTTTTTGGGAAAATTGCTGTTTTGAATTTTGATGGCTCATAGCACCAAATATTTTTTTGTAATACCATAAAAGCTATCTACCACTGGAAAGATAATTTAATCAAGAATATCATACAATGCAGTTTGTTTAATTATAATTATTTTATCAAACGTTATTAGCCAAATAGTCAGAAAAAGGCAGTAAAACCTGGCTAGGATGATGATAATTCTTTTTCTTTTTTTTTAATGTAGCCAATGCATATGAATATTTGGAGTGACAGAAAGATTCCATTTTATATGGTAATGTGTCAATCCAATCTAGGGTAGGATTTAAAGAATATATATGTCATATTTTAGTACTTATAGGAGGATTTTTATCACTATTTTTTATGATTGCTATCAAGTTGCTAAAAGTTCTTTGCTATCTTTCAATTTTTGAGCTAGTAGATCATAATAAAATTAAGAAAACATCATAAAGAGATGATTACTTGCCCAGAAATCAATGTATAACAATATTTTTAAGTGTAGAAAGCTATGGTTATGAAGAAATTTTGAAATAAAATTGGAAGTAAATAAACAAAGGGATATCTAAGTCACAAAAAAAAGTCATGTTTTTTATAAAGTAACAATTTACCGGTCTATTTTTCTCATTTTTTCGAAAATCTGAACCAGTCCGATAGCAGGCAAAGCCCGCTATTATACCCTGTCATAATAATATCTGTCATGTGGACTAAATGCAATATTAAAAAAAAAATCAATTTCAAAATTAAACATGTTGTATAGAGACCTTCAAAATGTTAGACGTCAGATTAATTTTCTTTTTAATTCTCTAATGACGTTATATTAAGCTGCTTTCTGTATTTACACATACTCATACTCCTTGTATTATTGAGAAATGTTGGAAATTTTCTGCTTCATTACCAATATGACGTTATATTAATCTTTTTTTTCAATTGGTGAAACTTTTTATTTCATTTTCATTTTTCACGTGGAAATCTTTCAAAAGAAAATTAATTATTGTAGTAAGAATGTCATTGGGGATTTTTAATTGTTGGCAACTGCTATAATGAAAAATGCTTAAATTTAACCGGAAAAGGCTGTTAGATTTTTGGTTTTATCTCTCTATATTAAATTAATATGATTTTTTCCAATGTTATGATTTTGAGTTTCATAATAGGTATTTAGCTATAAGTACACAAAATTTCATGACTGTAAGTTACATAGTTTCTGAGAACCAGCTCTGTGACGGACAGACAACGAAGTAGGAGTAATAGGGTTTCGTGAGATGAACGAAACCCTAATAAAAAAGAACATTTTAACACTCCAAATAGCATGACCCTACTATTTCTCTGTCTAGGAAACATCCCTTTTAGCCCAGTTTAATATTTTAAACCTTTATTTGATTTATAATTTTTTTTTCATGAAATTCTAGCATTTAGAGACCAAAATACTGCACCCCTTAGTTTCGGCCCTGGCTACACAAAAGAAATAATTTCGATATGGTTCTGAAAATTTTTTCTGAATTTGCGTAACCTCTTCAAAAACAACTAATAGAAAAGGAGTACACCATTGAAATTGAGAGTTTTCTACCGGAAAAGAGAATAAGCTAATGGCGAGGTGGTGAATATTCTCACGATGAGTCAAGAAGTATTTAAGGTAAACTTTTATAATGTCATCTTAGACAAAGCTATTCAGCAGCTGAATACACGATTTAACGGAAATGAATTGCTCATGAAAGAATTTGCCTGACTTGATCCTTGCCATTTTAGTGAGGTTAAATTGTTAAATGAACTTCCTGAAGAAACTCTTAGTACTGTCTGGCTTGGCGAAAATCAAGAAAGGTGTCAGAAAAGAGTTGCTGCAGTTTTCCCAGCACTATGCTAATTATAATCAGTCGGTATTACAGCAACAATCTCGACGTAACAAGCCCTCAGCCGCTTACAGCAAAGAAACGAGTGATTCAGAAGAACTCCTGAAAGATGATGAGAATCGCTGTAAAGTTAATAAGAAATGTGAAAAATACCTAGCTTGTGCATCAGAGTTATTGCTATTCAAGTTATTGAGTTATTGCTATCAAAGCATGCTATTCAAGAGATGGTGAAAAACAAAAAAGGCATCAATATAAAAGTAAATACTTTTACCTTAAACTTTTACTTAAAGAGAACTTTGAATTAAAGATAGCATTAAATATATGCATTATATGAAATTCTGAATAGATGCATAGGTGCAGACAAAAACTGTTTGAAAGGTGTAGACATTTTTTAAAATTGATTTCATTAGTGCAGACAAAAATTGTTAGCAAGATATGTTCTTTGTCCGCGACTATGTCGCTGCATCGCAGTATTCCTACCACTGGGCTTGGTGACACTTGGCAAAATGTCGCCAAATTTGGCAACCATAAATGAAGCCAACTTGGTTATAGCTGATTGATTTGGTGAAATTCAAATTCATTATTGGCGAAAACTGGGAATAAATCTTCTGTAATCCGGTTCCATGCATCTTAAGCTTTGTGTGTTCGAGTAAATTTGTCTGAATTATTAAAAAGAAGGAATAGGGAAGCTACTTTTTCCTCCCACTACAGGCTGGAAAAACTTTATGAAAGCAATTAAGATATTTTCTACATTTATCCAAAGAAAATGTAAAGAAAAAGGGAAAGTGAAAATTCTATCCTCAAACTTTTTTTCCTACACAAGCTCTTGTTTAATGGAATAGTTTGTTGTTCCTTGCTGATCACAAAATTCCATATTAACCTATGGGAAAATTTAAACAGGTCATTACCCAATATAAATATCGAAATATGATTTTCACCATCAGAAAACAGACATTAAATACTGACGTGCTATGTTTTTAAAAATTATTTTCCTAAATCTTAAATATATTTGAAAAAATGATAAATTTTGAAAATTTTACTTGATTAAAAATTTTAAAGTGTATTACATTTTTAAAAATACTTAAAATTTCAAAAATATGTCTTCAAAACACAATACTTTGGCATTCAAATATGCTTTCTCATGGTGAAACCAGATTTTGATAATTATATTAGGTAATGAGTAATACATGTTTGAATTTCCCCATATGTTAATCATAGGATTTTACGATCAGCAAGGGAAAAATATGTATCAGTAAACCATCTTTTTAAGGTGTCTTTATAATGAGAAAATTTATTTTTCGACTTTAAATAGCTTTCATAAAGTTCTTTTTGAGATAGAGGTAGAATATTTTTGCCCAGCCCATCCATCTATAAACACTTTTGGGTTATTTCAGAAAATAGAAATGTATTTCTGGAACAGAGAGAAAGATCACATTAATGTGGATGTATTTAGCATCCAGCGGGAAATAAAAGCTAGAAAGGAGAAGAAAAATCTAAAAACAAACAGTCAAACAATTCAATAATGTTTAGTATGAAAAATTGATTCCATGTCACATAAATTCATGTGATACATTTGAATGTATATCTTTAGCAATAGCAAATGATTTCTAATTTTCTTTTGATTCTATGATATTGTACTTTTATTATTGGATTAAATTTTGTTTTTGGCTTTATAATTGTTAAAATTTGACTAAATTAGAAGATTTGGTTATAGGATAGCTGAAAAAAAAAATCCATCCTTTTTTTCTTTTTCTGACTTTCATGCCTTACCTTTAATGATTTTTTAAAATAATTAATATGCATCACTCTTTTTTTTTTATTATTGGTAAAAATCTTTACATTATGTTATGTGTTTTTTTTTCTTTCATTAAACATTATGCATAATAAAACGAGTTCTTTCTTTATTGTGTTATTTTTATATAGTACCCATACCAGCTGTCTCTGTAAAAAGAAATTTGATGAAACAAAAGATGTCAGACACAACGATATTGCATGGTCCTGTTATTGCATCACATAAAAAGAGAAATGATTCTGTAAGTAAAATTTCATGCATTTTCTGATACATAAACAGTGTTGGCATATTGCTACAGATCTAATTGTGTAATTTTGTCTATAAATTTTTTATATTGTTTGATATTGACTTTCATGAATACTGACAATCCCTTAGTTACATAAATGTGACATGCGTTAATTCATACTTTTGTTTAAAAAATTTCTGAAATGATTAAAATTTATGAACAATCCTTACATTTAAAATTAGAAGCAGGGGTCTGAAGTAGCGCACTACAAGTAGCAAAACTACAGTAATTACTACCTTTTAAAGTAGTTTGGTTTGTAGTGTAGCAAGTAGCATGATCCAAAAAATCCATACTTTGTAGCAAAAACCAACGCTACTTTTAATGCTACTTCAGGTTAAAAAAAAAGTGCCATTATACCAAATCATGTAGTCATAACTTGCTTCTTTTGTACAAAATTTGTTCTGCTCAACAATTTGCTAATCTCAGCTGCAGTGTATAGCAATGCATCACATGAAGTCATAGATTTTTTCCATTGGCACTTGCTGCTAAAATCAAATACTAACCCACCAAACATTTAATGCTGGGTTTCTTAATATTTGGAATTGCTTTATTTACAGATTTATTTATTGTTTGCATTTAGTAGTTTTTCTCTGATTTTCTAGATTGATGAAATTATACAACTCAATTCAATTAACTCTCAAGAGAACTCAGTACAATTAACATATTAAGAGTGTGTTGGAGAGTTAAGTAAATAAATCTATTGGTAAATACATGTCAACAGTGATTTTTTTATCCCAATGCAGTAATTACTGTAAGAATAAGAATAATTTTAAAAAATGCAGTAGTACAGGGCTGCCATTTGCTACTAAAATGCTACTATTTTCAGCTTCAGGAGACTAAGGCAACTTTTTAAAGTGAAAAAGGGCTGAAAAGCAACTATTTCTGGCAAATAGGCAACTATTTTATGAAAAAGGAGACTTTTTGAAATTTTTATTCTAGCTTTTTCAAATGAAACAACAATAAAAAAAAAATTGACTGTTCCAGTACAGTTTTTTCATACGTTTGATATCACCACCAAACAGCACTTATCTTGACTAAGGGTCAATTTCATTCATTTTTGTCTTAACCATTTTGTTTCCTTAGGGGAAAACATGAGTATAAGGAATAATTTCTTGATACTGTGTGTGTGTAATATAATAATAATCTGAGAAAAGGTACTTTTTAACAACTGTAATTGTGTATTGTAACAACAAAAGTTACTTATAAAACTTAAAGCTCAATTTTCTAATCTATTAGCTTTTTTAATTTTTTTTTTTTTTTATATATATATATCATGTTACTTAATGACTGATTACCTGACCTGGAAACTTATAGAAACTAAACACTAGAAAATTTATTGAATATTAGGAAAGTCTAAGGAGGCATTTAAAAGAAAAATCAGTGTCCAGGAGGAATGAGACGGAGCTGATTTCTCTTGGAATCTGTATGATCATCATCGTTATGCTAGGGGGATGGAAGTAGTAATTAATCACCACAACTCAAAAAAGAACACAGTTTCAATTTGATAAATGCACACCATTTTATTTACAACGCAGCCACTAGCTTCAGTGATCGAAAACTAAATATGTACAGGAAAAAAAAAAATAATAATGAACAAAAGCACCATCTCTTGGCATCTTTCCATATAACGTTGTAACACACTGGGGCCCCATGACCATGTCATCAAAACAAATATAATCACAATTAAAATATTAACACTATATGCAAATTTGAACACATTAAAATACAATCAATAATACACAAATTCTTACTTATTACTTGAAAATTAAAACTTAAAAAATAATAAAACAAATAAATCAATTTTCATTAACAGGAAGCTTTATCAGCTTATGAATTGGTCTTTTCAGTTCACCTGATGCAGTTTTTAAGTTTACTGCTCTCACTTTATCATCAGAACCTTTATAAATATTAATCACTCTTGCCATTTTCCACCTAAGTGGTGGCAAATTGTCATCTTTGATTAGCACTAAATCGTTAAAACACAAATTTTTCATTGGAATTTTCCACTTGTTGCGCACTTGCAACTGTGTAAGGTAGTCCTTAGACCACGATTTCCAGAACAATTGGGAAGTCTGCATCACTAATTTCCATCGATCACGAATGGGAATTTTCGGGCTTGTTATATCAGGTTCAGGAACACTCATTAATTCTGAACCAATGAGAAAATGACCAGGAGTGAGGACTGAAAAATCACTTGGATCCTCAAAAACAGCAACTAAAGGACGGGAATTGAGTACTGCTTCGATTTCTGCTAAAATCGTAGAAAACTCTTCTTGAGAAAGGATCTGCGACCCTATAACACGTCAGGGGTGCAGAATATGTCTGATCCGGCGATCTAGGATCAGGGAAATTTTAGCCATCTGGGGGAAATTTTGTGGGAAAATATAAAATTGATTTTGATTTTAACAATGAATTGCATAATTTTCCGAAATAGAAAATTGCAGTTCTATTTCGCGATCTTTTGCCGAAAATTCCAGTTTTATTTCGCGGTCCCTTGCCAAAAATCGCAATTTTATTTCGCAATCGTCTGATAAAAATCGTGGTTTTATTTCGCGGTCGTTTGACGAAAATCCCGCTTTTATTTCGAGTTTGTTTGTCGAAAATTGCAGTTTTATTTCGCTGTCACTTGCTGAAAATCGTGGTTTTATTTCGCGATCATTTGAAAAAAATCGTGGTTTTATTTTGCAATCGTCGGACGAAAATCAAAGTTTGATTTTGCGATCGTCTTGCGAAAATCATGATTTTATTTCGATGTCGTCTGACGGAATTCACGGTTTTATTTCGCGATCATTTGACGGAAATCGTAGTTTTATTTCGCGACAGGCATGAGATTCTTCCACGGATCCCTGGTTTTCCACTTTTTTGACATTTTTCAATTTTTTCGCCATTTTCTGAAAAACATTAATTTTATCAAAAGATCGCAAAAAACACTAATTTAGCCAAAAGATCACGGAAAAAACGCTGATTTTGGCAAAAGATCGCGAAAAGATGCGCATTTCGTCAAAAGATTGCGTGTAAAACGCGAATTTCTTAAAAAACGTGTATTTCGTCAAAATATCGCTGAAAAAACTCTAAATTCGCCAGAAGATCGCAAAAAAAATGCAAAATTGGACAAAAGATCGCAGAGAAAACGAGAATTTCGTCAAAAGATTGCTAAAAAAACTCAAATTTTCTCAAAGGATTGCTGGAAAAGCGAGAATTTCTTCAAAATTTACTGCTTTGGATTTAAAGATTGGAACCAGATTTCTTTTAATAATGTAGAAAAATCGCCACAAAATGCCAAAACAAATTAAATTAAAAAAAATTATGCAAAAAATCCGAAAACTGGCTTTAAGCTGACTGGTAAAAATAAATGTCCTGGAACACTGTAAAAAATGATTGTCAAATTCACTGCATTTATTCCAGTAGAGCGTAACGTAATATTTCTGTATGTAAAATAAAAATACCGCAAATATAACAGTAGATTTAACCAGTGTTTTCGATTTCAACATCCTTTCATGCGAACAACCAATCAGATCACATCATTCATTTTGCATATCGGCGCCTGCGCGCAAAGACATTTTACTAGCATGATCTGCGCCAGGAACTTCTACTTTTGAGTACGTGCTCTTTCCCGCGCGACGGCAAAAGCCAGCGAGCAAAATGGTGCGTTAACTTACGCTTACGAGCCTGCATTGTTTATATATCAGTGTTTAATTACAAAGGGTTTTTTATATTTGTATTAGATAAACGTAAGCTTGTAATTCTAGTCCAATTATCTAAAAAATATATATATCTAAATTCTTCTCGCCCTTCAGAATTGAAGTGTTTCTATTTTTAGTACTACAAATATACTCTCTCTCTATATATGTATTTACACATAGTGTTATAATGAATATTTGATGTCTCAGTTTTGCTACATTAAAAAAATTTCTATTAATAAATTCTGAATTCTTATATATATCATATACAAAGCAGTAAAGAAATGTTTTAATGTTGGATTGAATTTCTATACATAAAATAATTAATTCCAATGTTTTTCAAACAAACGATAAACTTTATGACTATTCTAATAATCATCTAAAAATGAAAGCTGATTAAAATCAATGATGTAAAAAAAATATGGCTTTTAAAATTACAGCAGCTATTGTAATAATTTGTACAGAAATATGACTGTTAAAATTACAGAACTTTTTGTGGTAATTTGTACGGAAAAATGGCTGTGAAATTTACTACAATTATAACCGTTGAAATGACGGAAAATATGCGATAAAATTTACATTGAATTTTACTGCAATTTTTACATAAAATACTGCTGGCAACATTGCTGCCTGCAGTTTTTGCCGTAAATTTGCCGGATTTTTTTTTTACAGTGAATCTGGAATAACCATGCACTGATTAGTTGGTGCCACTGATAATGTCCTTAGAAAATCTATTTAATTCCTTAAAAACTTATTTTTTATTTAAAAAAAGAGTGGGAACTCTGGTCTATCATTTATTTAAGGTGGTTGCAATTATTAGCATATACTTGATTTGCTGTTTCAAGAAAGGTGTCTGACTATTTTCAAAATTTCAATTATAAAATGTTAAAGCCAATGAAAGATTTTATTAATGTGCTGTGTCTTGGTAAAATAGACTTTTTATTAGTCAGTAAATAATTTCTTTTTAATTTACTCAAAGCTAAATTGATGTAATATATATATATTGTATGTAATATATATATATGTATATATTAACGCTAATTATAATATTTGTTGCGCTTGAAATTCATAACTATTATTGTTGAAACGTAGTTCGCACAGTTTTCAGCTTTTTTGCTTTTGTGTCAATCTCATCCCTGTCGCGATCACCTGACTTAAATCTTTATTTTATTTCACCATCGTTTGACGGAAATTACGGTTTTACTTCACGATCGTTTGACGAAAATCGCGGTTTTATTTCGCGATCGTTTGATGAAAATCACGGTTTAATATCGCGGTCCCTTGCCGAAAATTGCGATTCTATTTCGCGATAGTTCGATGCAAATGGTACTTTTTTTTCACGATCACTTGACAAAAATTGCGATTGTTTTCCGCAGAAATCGGCGATTAGATATTTTTAAAAATTAAGAAGCTGAAATCTGCCGTTCGCGGGCAAGTGGCATCCCTGGAAACCAAATGGCGCTAAGAAATCTGATTTACTGCTACATGAAAAATAGAAATCGCCTCTTTGGCGATCAGATGCATAGCATAAAGTACATTTAGTCACTCTGTGGCCAGTGGCGATCAAGTATTTCAACATTTCACAAGAAAACATCACAAAAAGTGAGTGTTTCAAACTCTGAAGAAAAAAATATAAAAACCTCTGCTCAGCTTAAACAATTTAAACAAAGAATATGTGAACCAAATATTGTAAAACATATGAGACAATACTTCAGTAGTACACTATCTTTAGAAAAAGAATCAAATCAAGAAGATCCCACACCACCATCTGTGGAAAATATTAAAAACCTCTGCTCAGCTTAAACAAAGAATATGTGAGCTAAAAATTGTAAAACATATGAGACAATGCTTCAGTAGTAAATTCATTTTGAGCTCTACCCCATCTTTAGAAAGAGAATTCAATCAAGCAGATCTCACACCACCATTGGGGAAAACTCACTACAAGCTCTCACTGAATGGGTGAACAAGAATATAAAAGAATTTAAATTTAATGAGAAAAGTCTTCTTAATCAGTGGACAACTTTGAAGAAAAACATTCTAAAAGCTGAATTTAATTTAAAAAAAAATCTGAAAAGAAACCACCACTTCTAGATCAAGACAGCAGTATTATAAAAGAAAAAGAAGCTTTTACCAGTCCTGGTGTGTACGCTGATGTACCAGAAATAGTTTACCTCCTTGAAAACTGCTTGAAAATTTGCAGTAATGTGTTTGTGAATCTGTTGGCTGTATTATTGGAAATCACATTAATAACTGAACCCTAAAATCTGATAATATCTTTCATGAAGTGTTTATATCATCGAATGGACCTCCAGTGTATAAAGCTACGGAATTATTAAAAGCATCCTTAAACAGACATCATTTTCATGGTGGAAATTATCATTTCACTACATTTTCTCCAAGAAACAGACTCAAGATCTACAAAACATCAAAAGTGATTGACAACATCCACAAAGACAGTGGAAGATAGCAGTTTCTCAATAATTGACAATTTATCAGAAAAGGTAATCAAAAACATTGTATTTGTTGGTTAAAATGGTGCATTTATTAATAAATATTAAGCATAAGAATTAGAGTAAAACTTACATGCATTAACTTACCTTTCCAATAACTAGACATGTTACAAGTTCAGTCTATAGGTTTTTAAAGAGGTGATTTATATATTGAAAAATTTTCTATACCTACGGTAATACAGAATTTATTTTGGGGAAATTTTCATATGGATTGGGGGAAATGTTGGCAGTAAAAACATTTTCTGCACCCCTGTAACACGTCTCATGTGAAATTTCATATATTTGACAGCTGCCTTCCAAAGGCCTCCGAAATGGAGAGCAGATGGAACATTCATTGTCCATTTAACACTTTCGTTGGTCAAATAACTACCAGTTGCTTCTATTGCAGAAGCTTTTAAATAATTTTTTGCACTGATGTAATTGGTCCCACAGTCACTGAAAATTTCTATTGGTTTTCCTCGATGTGCCATAAATCTTTTTAAAGCAGCAATACAAGAATTGGCACTCAAGTCACTAACAAGCTCTAACTGAACTGCCTTTGTCAAAAAACACACGGAAACACAGACGTACATTTTTTATGGTTTCACTCCTCTACCACGTCGATGACTAATCAAGAATTGGCCGGCGATGTCCGTACCACAATTGAGAAATGCTCTTCCTGGATTAACTCTGGAAGGCGGTAAGTCTGCCATTATCTGTTTTGAAAATTCACAGCGAAATCGAACACAGATAACACATTTTCTGATTTCATTGCGAATAACAGATTTTGCTCCCAAAATCCAGTAAACTTGTTTCATAGCAGAGTTTATTAACTGTACACCTCCATGCAAGTTCTTTAAATGATAAAAATTCACTAATAATCGTGTAACTGCATGGTTTTTTGGTAGAATTAGAGGAAATTTCACAGTTTCTGGTAAGCTGGCATTTCTCAGATGACCGCCAACATGTAGAAAACCACAATTGTCTAAAAATGGACTCAATAAAATTAAAGTGCTATTTTTTAACACCTTTTTCTTTTCTAAATCAGCTATTTCCTTCGTAAAATGAGTTCTTTGCACTAACTTGATAATAATATCATGCGACCTTTTTAACTCAGTAGTTTGTAAAAATGGAGTCGAAATTTTATTTCCCCTAACATTGCTGATGAATCTTAAGCACCAAGCAACGATGCTCTGTAATTTACTCCAAACTGAAAACTTATTCCAAAGTTGTTCAACCAACTCTAATTTAACGACAAAACTTTTGACAGGGTTCGCCCTTTGCTCTTTTAATACGTCTACACTCTCTACCTCTACTGAGCTTTTCACTATTTGTTTAGGCCAACTCTGATTATTCTTTTGAAGCCAAACTGGACCTAACCACCATTTCTGATTAAGAACCAAATTCTCAGCAGCAATACCTCTTGTTAACACATCAGCTGGATTATCTTCAGATGGACAATAATACCAATCACTCGGACTAGATCTCTCCTGAATTTCAGCAACCCTATTACCAACAAACTGTTTCCATCTCTTCGCACATCCTTTAACCCATTACAGCGCAATTGTTGAGTCACTCCAAAACACTACTCTTTGAATTTTATCCTTAAAAACATTCTTAATATAACTTCCAACCCTAGCACCTATTACTAGACCCATCAACTCTATGCGGTAAAGTCAATCTCTTTAACGGTGCAACTCTACTCTTCTACATAATAAATGACACTCTGTAGTTTCCGCTATTATCACAATATCTAAAATAAACGACTGCTCCATATGCACTTAATGAAGCATCACAAAAAACATGCGCTTCCACATGCTCAGTTCTACAATCCAGCAAACAAAATCTCGGAATGGTGACGTCGCATAATTTAGCAGTTTCCATACACCACTTAAACCATTTTTCCCGCAAATCTTCAGGTAATTCTTCGTCCCAATCACAGCCCGTTTCCCAAATTTCCTGTAACAAGAACTTAATATGAACAACAAATGGCGAAATCAAACCTATGGGATCAAAAATCCATGCTGCTGTTTGTAAGACACACCGTTTACTGTTCCGCAATGTTTCCCAGGAGTCTACTAAACCTTTAACCTCCAACAACAATTCATCTTTCTCTGGACACCAGTTCAATCCCAAAACCTTTATCTTCTGAACTCCCTCTTTCTCTCCATAATTAAATCCATTCTCTTTCCATAGTTTCTCCAACTCTCTATTATTAGACCTCAATTTTCTTAAATTAAATCCACCACTCTTTAATGTTTTTACAGCATCCGACGACAATTTAAACGACTCACTCACATTACTTCCACCATAATATAAGTCATCCACGTACAATGCTGCATTCAACATTTCAAACGACTTAGGTTTACTCGTCTCAAAATTTTTAATATGATATTTTATAGTGGCACTCAAAATAAAAGGGGAAACCTTGCAGCCAAATGGTAACCTTTTCATTCTCATGATTTTATAATCTTTATTAAGGTCATCTGAATACAAAGAAATTTCAAGAATTTTCTATCTCTTTCAGAAATTCCTATCATTAAAAATGCTTTTTCTATGTCAGCATTAAATGCTATTTTATGTTTGCAAAAATTTAGAATCACATCAAGAATATTAGGATTTAAATTTGGACCACTTTCTAGACATTCATTCAAAGACAAATTATTTTTAGATTTTGAGCTACAGTTAAACACCATCCGAACTTTCGTTGTTTCTTTATCTTCTCTAACAACCGCTCTATGTGGCATAAAATATTCCTGTTGATCCCTCTCACATTCTTCAATAATCCCATTTTTTAATTGATCATTTATTATTTCTTTATACTCATTAGTGACCCAATTGTTTTTTGAAAAACCTTTTTCTAACTCATCAAAACTTTTTTTCGCCAAAAAATAATTATTTCCAAATTCATCAAAACTAAATTTCCACAATAAATCAGTTCCACAATAAATCAGTTCCACAATAATCCATTCACAAATTTTAAATTTCTTTCAAACTGATCTATTAATGCTTTATCCGCTGCATTTAGCTCTTCACTTTCTTTAATTCCTAAAGTCTCGAGTTCCCATAAAAACTGAACGTCTGGAGTAGCTACACAAAAATTAGCTGACACTGTATTTACACAACTCGATTTATTATGCGTCTGTTGACAGCCTTGAAGAGTAAATCCAAATATTGTCGGTATGCAAGTGAGCGTTTTATTTATTTTCTGAAAACCAGAGTTCTTAATAATGTTCCAAAACATATCTCCTCCAATTAAAATGTTTATTGACTGATCAACATTTTTGCATTCGTCAGCTAGAATCAAACCATTACTTTTCAAAACATTCTGTATTTCAAAATCTGGTACCGCGACGGGTGCCGAAGTAATTATATCCATAACTAAAGTTTCTATCTCAATAAATTGCTGACTGTCATTTCTACTCATTAATTTTAACTTCACGACCTCATATGTTTTTTCGTTCGCTTTTATGGAACCAAAAGAACAAACAGATAATCTTTCTTTTCGAATTGGCTTTAACTTTAAGAAATTAGCTAAAGATCTAGAAATCCAAGATTTTTCTGACCCATTACCTAGTAACAGTCGTGCAATTTTAGCATTTTTCGTTTGATTAATCGGACTAACAATAACGGAACATGTCAACAAAAGAATATTTGATTTCGAAACACAAGAATTACATTGCATAATGATAGAGCTGTTATCCGATTCACTGTTAGCATTATTAATCTTTTGAGTTTCCTTTTGATCATTAACCTGAGTACATAAAAGATAATTATGAAATTTGCTCTTACAGTGTTTGCATTCAAATTTTAGTCTACACGTACGGCTAAAATGATTTTTTGAAAAACATTTAAAACATCTATTTTCTGTTTTTAGTTTATTTTTTCTGTCTTCTACGGTCTTATATTCACAAAATTCATGATCCTCACTATCACAAAAAACACACTTCTTTTTTACGTTTGATACATAACTTCCGGTTGTTCGTGTCTGATCAAATCCTTTATTATTAAATTTTCTGAAATTACCTTTGTATTCCTTATTATAACTTTCAGACTTTATTTTAAAAGAATCCAATTTTGATCGAACTAAATATCTTCTTTCCCGAGACTGAATTTCATTTTCTAAAAAAGTAAGTACGTCATGAAATGTATAGTCAATCGGCCACTTCCTATTAAATTCCAAGACAAGATCTTTTGGAATCCTATCCAAAATTATTGACATTAATAGATTTCCAAAGGTTTCTTTCCTAACACCTAAGGCTTCCAGATTTCTAATTTGTCGCTCAATTTTGTCAAATAATTTTCTTAAACCAACCGTATCTTGTGAATTATGAACAGTAGGAATTCTTAACAAACCATTCATGTGGGTTTGTATTAGCGTATTTGTATTACCAAACCTATTCTTAAGAATATTCAGTGCCGTGTCATAATTTTGCTTTGTAATCGCTAGCCCAGCAATCGAACTCGCCGCCTGACCATTTAAATAAGATTTCAAGTAATTTAGCTGATCTATTTTCGTAAGACTAGGATTTTTATCAATCGCAGTTTCAAATTGGCCATAAAATTCCAACCAGTAAGCGGAATCACCAAAAAATGGTTTAATATTTAATTTTGGTAATTTAACGGTTATTTCCTTTATTGAGGGTTTAATTTCGGTTATTTCAGGACCCTTCAATTTTCCGATTCAAATTTTTATTCTCTGTTTCCACAAAGATTTTCTGAATATTCTATTGACGTCGCTACATCACTTTCGATTTCTTTAGCGGGAAGTAAAGCTTCAATTTTTAGATTTAATTGATTTAAAGAATTTTCTTTTTCTACAATTAAGAATAATTTTTCATTTAATGTATCTACACTAACAGTATCTATATCTTTAAATAATTCTTTGATGCTGTTTAACAATTTTGTGGCAGCGGTTCTAACTGCTTTACGTTTGCCTTTCGATTTTTCAAGATCAGTCATTTTCTTTTTGCCTATTTAACAACAATATACAACTATACTTTCCATATATTCTTTAAACATACAATGAATAATACAATAAACAACAACAACAAAAAATACTATACTTCAACACTATAATAATCAACCTTTTTTCCACTATACAATTCTCAATTTCTCAAAATTTAAATTAACCCAAAACCTAAATCTGCATACCGAACAACAAACTAAAGGAAAACTTTATTCCCCTAACAACTCTTCACAAATTTTCCAAGAAACAAATAAGACAATCAAAACTACCACTCACCTCTATATCACAATTTGCCGTCATTATCCCGACGAATTATCCAATATAACAAACACTAACATACTAAACACACTAACATTTTTTTTTTCTTTTTACACATTTCTCAACCTCCAAACATTCACCATTTTTTTAACGTACACCCCACTTCTGCAGACACCAAAAATGTATAATCATCATCGTTATGCTAGGGGGATGGAAGTAGTAATTAATCACCACAACTCAGAAAAGAACACAGTTTCAATTTGATAAACACGCACCATTTTATTTACAACGCAGCCACTAGCTTCGGCGATCGAAAACTAAATATGTACAGGAAAAAAAATAATAATAATGAACAAAAGCACCATCTCTTGGCATCTTTCCATATAACGTTGTAACAGAATCTATAAAATAATAAATTTTGCAGAATGGCTGATATCAGTATATAAATGAAATACAGGAGGAAAGTTTTGAAATGTACACCCTTCCTGTTTCTTTTCCTCCCCTCCTTTTTCCTTATGCAAGGTGGGTAAGAAGACCAACTGCTCCAAAACATTTTGTTGCATTTGGTTCTGGCACATTTTTTTGTTGTTGTTTATTTTGGACATGGATAAGTACCATGAAGTACCATATCCAAGAAGTCATCACATAAAATGTTCTTTAAAAATAGTTTGTTGAAATTATAAAGACTGTTCTTTTCTGAATATTATAATTAATTAGCTCGTCCTCGTCACCAGATCGTGAAATCTATCATTGCTAAAGACAGCACATTTTGAAACTGTATGAACTTGAAAGTAAAAGATAGGGTGAAAATTTTACCCTTTTAGCAACCCCAACACCTCCCACCTCTTTTCCATTTAACATGCTAAAGTGCTGAATAACGAATCGAGCCCTTCACAAAACAAGAAGCAGCAAAATTCTGCATGTGTTATGATTTTTAAAAATGTGATTTTTAGTTGCTTTGACTCTTTTATATTATATATAACTCTAAATGGTGAGCAACTGGGAAAAACAGAAAAAGGCACAGAGTTTCATATTTGTGAAAAAAGGCAGGGATTATTGGTCAAGAAAATTTTTAAAAGTGGTTAAAAAAAATGTTGCATCTGGAAAATCATACAGGTTTTGGATAGTTTCAGAAAATATCTGTTTATAACTTCATCAAAATTCTATTTTTTGCTTACTGTCTATAATAATAATAATAAATAAATAACAAACAATCATTTAAATTATTCTCACACCTCTGTCCAAAATATACTTTTCTTTCCTTTTGTCCCCCTCAATATATAAGGAAGTTTAATATCTTTATATACATATATATAAAGTTATCTACCTTATTTATTTCTCTTTAATAAATAAATAAATACTTGTATAAATTATTACCCTTTGATCCCCAGATATAGAAATTAAAATCTCTAAAACTTTATATTTAAAAAAAAAAAAAAGAAAATCTGCTCCATCTGTTGTTTACTGTTTCTAACGACAATAAATAAATAATGATCATCTAAATTTCAACCTTCCCTCATTCAAAATTATGACCTAAATTTTCTACCCCCTGAAAATTTTCGTTTGTAATAATTTTTCAGATAGATTTTCGTAATATATGGTGCATCACACTAAATCAGGGCATAATAACCTTGACTATGTTGTGGTATTCTACAGAAAAAATGTCATTTCAAAAGTTAGAAAAAACACTGGGGAAATAAAACTTCCCTTATACTGATCTGCAGTTTAGGAAAAGTTCCAAGAAAGATTTCTTGAAGTTCATCACGAAAGCAAAAACTAAATGCTGGAAATATCACTATTACATCTGCAACTAACAAGAGCTATGTCAAGTGTTGATCCAAAATTTGCAGCAAAACTCAAATATCATGAAAACTAAATGGAGTTAGTTTTAACAATATTGTTACACAATAATTAGATAACATGTAGAAACAGTACTGAATTTGTGTACATTGTATATAAAATGTTGTATTGTTGTAATCAGAAAAACTTAATCATTTTTAAGGAAAGATCAGGAAATAGTCAGAAAATTTGTAAAAGGGAAATCATTAATTATCTATCCCGATCTCAATACTGTGACCATTTTGGATAATACTTTATATGCAACTATTTTGCTACTAAATCAGCGATTATATGCGACTATTTTTGCCTTTGAAGGCTACGAAAGCAACTATTTTGAATAATTTTTGTAATAGCCCTGTAGTATGATTGTGCAGAAATATGTTATATACAAAAGTAACCTCTCATTATATTGCTTGTTCATATATATAGCTCTGGTTTCATGCCTCCTGTAAAAATAAGCTATTGTTTAATCATGTTTTTACTTTCCGTACACATACAGTGTAAGGAAAGTATTGTAAGCATAATTAATACTGATTAAATTATGGAAATATTGATATATATTTACATTTTGAATTGCCGTGAATCTGTTTTAGCTATTCTCCATGTTGATTCCATATGTATATGTATGTGTGTATATTAAAAATTCCTCACGTTTTCAGATTCTCTGAGCTCACATTTGTAAAATTAGGATCTTAGTTTTTATTTATTGTTATATTATATTTATTTGAGCCCACAGTATTCTGTAAAGTGTTCGGAAAGTTGAGTGGAGTGACTCCAGATTTCTTTAAGTAACTGTATTTAAATATTGATTGTATTATTATCTCTCGTAATTTCACTAAGAAATTTGAAATATGAGTATAAAATAACATTTTGGAGACAAACACAAAACATTTTCTTGTACGTTACCTTTCCTAATTTTTTAATGTCCTCGGTTATGTCGCACTTATTTAATTGTATCCCAGCAGATGCAATGTAACAAGGGATCACTCTATTATTTAATCCGTGTCTTCAGTTTCGTGTGTAAATTGAATCCTTTGAAAAAATCTGAAAGTAGCAAAGAAATGACTAGACTATTTTTGAAAAGTACAGGATGTCCCAAAAAGATCCCGTTGAACTTCAAAATTTTATTTTTAAAAGAAGAAGATATCATTATTTTATTTATGCTTTACTCATAAAAAATAGTATATAGAATCTCTCACACATATTTTATGAAAACATAACGAGTTTTTTAAAATATATGATATGTAGTTATCTAAAATGTGTATTGCTTTCATGAACCAATCACATACATTTCTTTATAAGTAACCAGTCACATTCGCTTCTTTATAATTTTTCAACCATCAATGCCCTCTATGATTCTGTAAATTTGCATAACACAAGTTACAACAATAGATAGAATAACTCAAAAAGTTTTTTTCTACTGCTTTAGTAAATTTAACATGAGATCCTTTCGTAGCACGAAGAATATCAAGATGATAATCCAATTCAATCCACAAACGTTTTAGTATGCTAACATCAACAGTAGAGATGGTAATGTTTCCCCGTACTTTGTTCGATAATTTCTTTGCATTTGAGTATTGGATTTTGTTTCGATAAACCACTCTACACATTGAGCTTTCTTTACGGGATCCATCATTTTGAATAACTGAATTCTTTAATAAATGTTTACATGTTGTGCAGTGCCATCTGTGACCAGAAACATACTGTAAAAAAAAAAACTTTGAGTTATTCTATCTATTGTTGTAACTATTCCTTTTTTTAAAAAATAAAATTTTGAAGTTGTACGGTTTTTTTGGGACACCCTGTAGTTTGTAATCACTACTTTTTAAAACAAGTAATTGTAGTTAATTATATTTTCAATAAAGTAGTTATAGTTGTAATTTGCTACAATAAAAAATTAGTTTTACCGACGCCTGGTTAGATGTAATATGTAAATTTCTAAATTCTACATTGAGATTCGAAGATGTCTTTAATTAATTTGCCTACTGTTTAAAGAACTTTAAAACTTTCACTACAAAGTCTGCTAACTAAACTTTGAATTCAGTTCCACAAATATGAAGATGAGGGTATGACAAAGACGTTTGTCATATATCTTACTTTCAGTTCAAACCCCCCCCCCCTCAAAATTTTAACAAGTTAACATAAGCTTTTCCATTCCTCTTCCAACATCTAGCATACATGTATTGATTGCATGCTTCTCCTCCCCCCCCCCCCCCCCTAAAATAGAGATTTAAAAAAAAAAAAAAAAAAAAAAATTCATAAAGATTTATTCATTCCCCCCAAATAAATAAATAATTAAAATAAACAATTATAGTTTACAGTTTTTAAATGTCTGTAATCCCCCCCCCAAAATTCAATATGTTAACTAAAATCTATTTCTGATTTAATTTAGATAACGAATCTACTTTCTTCATTCTAAAATGCAAGTCACTCTCATATATCAGAAACCTCTCTGTCCTTACTTTGCGGTTATGCTAAAAAATAAGTTACTAATGTTCACATATTTCTAATTCAACCGTTTCCTTCTCATGAAATCAAAAGTGCATCTGTCTTAAAAGTTAGACAAAATATATATGCAGCTGTGCTCTACATATTAAAATAATGTAACGTATAACCGATATTCTTTATGCAAGCATTTGCACTTCTCATCCGCTCTCAAAAGAATTAATTAAAATATCTCGCGCCCACATGTAAACTATAATATGCAAGCTCATATCCTTCACACCCTGTTATTAGATTCGTGTCATATGTAACCGTTAATTGCAGCTGTCTTTTAGCAAAATCAAACGCCGATCCCAAAATTACTTTCTTTCTTTTTCCTTTTCTGTCTCCATAAAAGAATCTTTACAACCCTTCCCCCCATCCTCAAATGAATGCATTATCATAGACAGAATCTAGCAGTTATCGTTTTTTCCCATACGCGTCCGACCGTTGTCTCCAAAAACTCCCTCGCCAAGTACTGGCGATTTTATCATGCTTTCCGCGCCAACACCCGTACATGTAACTTTTAGAAGATCTTCACTTCGGCCGTTTCTCTTGACCAGGAAAGCGGTACAAAACTTGTCATTCTTTTGTGTAGGTACCTCCCCTTTGCTTATATAACTATCGATATTGCCTCATCGTAAAAAATAAATCTATATTGCATCTAACTATGTCATCCTTCTTTCTACTGGATTTGCTACATATTTTTCATCTCTACTTGACCCTGTTTACTGCTCCGTTATACTAATAAGCACTGACGCCAAGGTAAATAAACATCTACTGCTCCATGTTATAAACTCTGTTACAAACTCTGGTGCTTTCGCCGGTTTCGCTTGAACTTAGCGATTCATTTTTTTCTTCCAATAAGGGGAGGTACCGAGGTACAATAGTTATAAGAGGCATATTTTCATTCATCTACAACTATCTGGAACTTTAAATTCAACTTCTCTGAACTCCCATTGGAAGTGTAACTCTGCATCCGCTCCGCTTCGCTGATTCCAGACTGCGCGTCACCACCCCATCTCTTCGCAGCACGATGTACCTGACTCTGGAACTCGTCATCACAGCCCTCCCACCTGCCATTCTGGATCGTTTCTGTACCAGGAGTATTTCTTCACCCCCTCATCTCTGCTGAATTCCTGCTCTTTCTGGAAGTGCTACCCCCGCACCCCCTCCGCCGGATTCAAGACAGTCGGTCTGTTATCTGCATAACTGAAACTCTCTCGCCGATCCTCATCTTTTCTAACATGAATGCAAGATTGTGATGTTCCCCCAGTGCTTTCCCCTCATCCAAAAGTGTCTGTGTTGTGTGAAAAGTAGTATTTAAAAAAAAGTGTGGTTCGTTGAAAACCACAAGTGTTTCGTTGCATTATAAGTGTTAAGTTCCATAAAATCAAGGATCCTCCTCTTCCCTCCATCTGCGTGTGTGATCTATGGTATGCGATTTTTATTTATTTTATCAAAATGATATCACCCTACAAATTTCATCCGTTTTGCGACTCATAATGCTACTAAATTATTTGTGCCTTCAAGTGCTTCAATGTGTTACGTGTATTCTGTATGTGTTTCAAAATAGTGGTCCAAAAGTAAATTTACAATGATATATTTCTGACAGTGTTACAAGTAATCCCTGTGAGTTTCATCCAAAGAAAGTTCTTCAACATTTGTGCTTCAATAGTGCTGTGCTAAGTGAAATTAAAAAAAAAAAAAAAAAAAGAAAACGAGTGGTCGTGGTGTCTGCAGTGTCTCAAGTGTGTACAATAAATAATTAATGCTACACTTACAAGAGTGAGATAATTACAAAATATTTAGACCATCAGTGATTTTTACATGGCATTATTTTTTTTTTTTTAAATTATCGGCGCGATAATGAATATTTTTTTTGTGGTCCATGGTTTTCAAATTAATAAGTATGAAGGATGAATAGAATGTTAGTATATTGTAACTTTCTCTCACTCACAGTAAAAAAAAAATTTTTCTTTAAATAAATAAATAAATAAATAAAAAAAAAAATAAATAAACTGTGGCTTTGATTAAAAGGCACATTTCAACCTTCATACTTCTCTCGTAATATAATTAATTTTTCTCTACCAGTCAGTAGTGAATTTTATTTGGTTAAATTATTGCATTTCTTTTTTAAAAGAATACATTTAATAACAGAGTTTTAGTTATGTTCTTTCTGTGTTTGCCTTTTACCAAAACCTTCTTAATTAAATATTCAGGTTGAAATTAAGTTAATTTAATTTTTGAACTTTCTCATCAAATCATATAAATATGATTATTTTATCTTGCATTTTTTTTTTAGTTGTAAAATATGATATTTTTATGAATATTTAAGGCAAGATTGTTTTTTTTTTAAGGTGTTTTGGATACAAATATTAATTTGAGTTTTTAATTTTTAGTAAACCAGTTTAAAAAAAAAAAAAAAAAAAAAAAATAAAATAAAAAAAAATAACTTAAATTGTCTTGCAATATTGGTTTCATTTTTTTTAAATGAAGAAAAGAAATGCTATGTTCCATTCTTAACAATTTAAATAGTTTGCATGAATTTTTTACTTTTTATACTTGTATTGATTGATCCCAGGTAAGATCTTTGCTTGTATTTCATGCTATACAAATTGATTTTAAAGTTATAAAAAAAAAAGGATATATTTTTTTTTTTTTCCTCCTCTATTTTTCTCTCATTCATCGCTGTTTCTTTTTAAAGATGAATTTAAAAAATGAGCGTTAGGGATCTATACGCTAAAAAGAAACAGTGATCAGTCATTATTATTTATTATGATATAAATCCGGTTTACATTTTTCTTCCATGTTATATTTATTATCTGCTAGTGTATATTGATATTTTTTTTAGTTATTTTATTGTGCATGCAGTGTTTCCTTGAATTTCATAGATTAGTTAATAGTATTTTTTGGCCACCATGGCTTCTCGGCAAATACCAATTAACTTGCCTACTTTTGACGGTGATCATGAATCACTCAAATTCTTTTTCGACCAAGTACGGTCTGTTAGTCAAATAAATAAATACAGCCCGCAAGCAACAATTGCTCTACTAAAAAGTAAATTATCTGGTCCTGCATTAAAATATTTAACACAGAACCCTGATTTACTAATCTCAAATGACATAAATGTAATCGAAAAAGAATTTTCCAATTTTTTTTCCCCTCCTAGCAAATCACAGGTAGCAGTCGAACTTGCAAACTTAACGCTCTTACCCGCAGAAACCATTAAAAACTTTGCCCATAGGCTTAATGTTCTGGCTGCAACAGTTTATTCGGACATTCAAGATGCCAATGCGCGTGACAAAATTAAATACATGAAATTCCTGGAAACCATTCCATCCAATCTACGAATTAAAATCCAAGAGGAAGGGATTACAGAGTACCAACCCGCAGTTTTAAGAGCCCAGGCGCTACAAGATATTTTGTACGGAGAAAAAATTTTGCATGCTTACCCCACCCCTTCCCCAACTGATTCAATATTTGCCGACCAGCTGAAACAGCTAACCGAGAAAATAAACGCCCTTTCTGTAAATACCCAAACACAACCAGAAATTAAAGATGACGCGGCAACTTACAAAACTAAATTTGCTGGCATGCACAACAAACGGAAATTTCAAAGTCGCAATTTTAACAAACGCCCCTCTCCACATAAGTCGTACAGATTTCACCGCACTACTTGCCAGCTATGTTTCAAAAGTGGTCACGAAGCGCAAGCCTGTTTTAAGTGGAAACGCTTAAATACACAAAGACGTGGACAATTTCACAACAACAACAACCGACAACAGGAAAACTAAGTCAGAGGTGTAATTTTGCTGATGGCTTTGCACCTCACCCCCCTACTGATTACACATCAGCCAGTTTTTTCCCAGATCCGTCCTTACCAAAAATTTCACTTAATAGACTAGTAAACTCTGTAAGCACACAAACATGTGATAGTGTAAAAATTTCTAAGCATGAAACAACACAAACAAACACAGAACAATACGATGACACCACTACAAAAATTATTTACAATGTCATTAAAGACTCAACATCACTTCCCCTTGTAAAGGCCTCAATTGCAAAAAAAGATATTACTCTACTTTGCGATACAGGAAGTACTATTTCGTTACTATCACAGTCTTTATTTGATGAATTAAAAACAATTTTAAAATATAAGAGATTATCAACTGGTGTTGTCATCAAAACAGTCAATTCTGATGTAGATTTTTCCGCATGTATTAGAACCTCCATTAAATTACAACACAAAAACTTTAATCACCACTTTTATATCGTAGACATACCAGATTCATCTAGTTTTCAAGGTATTATCGGCTATGATTTCATCAAACGATTCAATATTGTTGTAAACACCGTCAAAAACATTATCCATATTGACAACACTTTATCGATTCCTTTGGTAAACAAACAAACTACTTCATCTTCTGAAATAAACCAATGTAGTACACAACCCACCTCCTTCAAAAATCAAACTGTAGCTTTGACTCGTAGAATTTCCTTAAACCCTCAGGAACAAAAATGGATTTCAGTTTTCACAGATTCTATTAGCACAGACAAAGATTATTTATTTCAATACAATTCACCCGTTGACAATTTAATAGGATTTGATGCTATAATAAAATCAAAAAATCCAAAGCGAAAAAGAAAAATTCCACAACAATATACATTTTTCCTGATTTCGGTTAAAAACAATTCTGATAATCCCATTCACATTCAAAAAAAAGCTAAAATAGGTCAACTTTTTGAGGTCGAGGAAATAATTGAGTACTCCCCAGATAAAATTAGTCAAGATAACTCAGATCAACAATTTTTAAATCTCATTCAAGCTTCTAAAGACATTCTCAAAAAAAGAAAAGAAGACTTATCTGCAACTGATTTCAATCTTGAACACTTACCATCCAATGAGGCTGAAATTCTAAAAGAAATGTTACTCAAATATTACCCTGTATTTTCAAAATCTCTAAATACACTTGGGCATACAGATAAAATTATTCCAGATTTGAAATTCATTAATGACTATCCTATAAAAACACTTCCTTTTCCAATACCTCAGGCATTACAAAAAGATGCATTAGATCAAATTAATCAATTACTTGAAGCTGGAATTATACAAAGACATTGCTCCGAATGGTCTTGTCCTATGTTACTTGTTAGAAAAAAACCAGATGGTACTGGTAAACAAAAATTTCGCCTCGCACTTGACCTTCGAATGTTAAACACTGTAATACAAGGATCATCTTACCCACTACCAAAAATTCAAAACATCATCGCTAATCTCTCTTCTTACACATTCTTTACAACACTCGACTTTCATCAAGCATACCACCAAATTAACTTACCAGAAAAATTTCACAATCAACTAACTTTTACCACCATGTTTGGATCTTTTTCCTACCGCAGACTTGTCTTTGGTTTAAAGACAAGTGCCTCAATCTTTCAAGCTCTAATGGACTCTTTAATTGACGAACTACACCTACAAGGTGTGTATACGTATCAAGATGACTTTATTATAGGTGCGAATTCTTTTGATGAAATGTGTTCTAAACTCGACAAAATTTTTAACCTCCTTTCCAAGTACAATCTCACTCTTTCACCTAATAAATGCAACTTTCATCAAACAAAAGTCAACTACTTAGGTTTTCAAATAGAAAATCATTGTATTTCACCAATCCATTCTAACATTGTAAAAATAACTTCATTTCCTACACCAACTACAAAAAGACAACTAAAAAGGCTTATTGGTTTGATAACTTTCTATAAATCATTAATTCCAACATTTAACAAACTAGTGCAACCACTTATTGATTTAACTACTCCTAAAACTAAATTCATCTGGACAGAAAAACATCAGGACATACTTAAAACAATACAGAAAATTTTCTTCGGTTCACCCATGGTTAGGTTACCAGATTGGAATAAGAATTTTTATTTGAATACAGATGCATCTAACATTGCCATCTCTGGCGTTTTAATGCAAGAACATAATGGAAATCTTCTACCAGTAGCATACTTTTCTAAATCCTTAAATTCCTCTGAGAAAAAATATCCTGCTTTAAAACTAGAACTCATGGCAATTTACAAATCTGTTATTGCATTCAAATATTACTTATACAACAGAAAATTCCTAATCTTATCAGATAGCAAACCTCTAAAAAAATACAAAAAAACTACAAACCCAGCAGACATAACCACCCGTTGGCTAATTGACCTTTCAGAATATTCATATGATTTTGAACACATTCCTGGATCTTCAAATGTTTTAGCAGATTATTTCTCTCGCTGTAATTTTGACAACAACCAAGAAAATTTATTAACCAATCCTAACCTTATCCATGATCCTCAACCACTTCCAATAGTCGATCATGAAACACCTGATATTTGTAAATCTGTTAATAACAACAATTGTCAAGTAAATTTTCTCATCTCAGGTGAACGAACAAAACGAGACCCATTATTGGAGATATCAAATCAAACTTTTTGCACTGAACAACAAAAAGACCCTACCTTAGCTAGTATTTATGATCATATATTACAAAATGGACCTTCTTCAAAATTCCCGAATTACTTCATACATCCTGATTCTAAAATATTAATGTTCAAAAAGGAAGATGTCATAAATAATACTTTCTCATATCACATTGTTGTCCCTGATTCACTTAAAAGTAAAGTTTTAACTATATCCCATCTGTCACACTTTGGTATGGCCAAAACTTATGAATTTCTTACATCCAAATATTTTTGGAAAGGCATCTATGTAGATACACTCAACTTTGTAGCTTCATGTGTCAAATGTTTACAGGCCAAACACCATAACACTCCTCCCGCACCTCTTCAACCTACATACACACCAAGATATCCTGGTCATACAGTCAGTACTGATTTACTTGGTCCTTTCTCAAACAATAAACATGTCTTAACTGTAACCGATCACTTCTCAAGACACATTGAACTCTATCCTCTCACTGATACTTCTGCACCCAAAGTTGTAAAATGCTTATTTAGTTACATAACTACCTATGGGAGACCCGTCTGTATTTTGTCAGACTTAGGCCCACAATATACTTCTCATATTTATAATGCATTCAATGATGCTCTTGGCATAAAAATACATCACAGTTCGGTCTCGCACCCACAATCTAATAGTATTGCCGAGCGAATTAACAAGTCTATTAAATATTCTGTTACCACATTACTACAAGAAGGACACTCTTTTGAAAATGCTCTGTTTATTCATAAGTCACTTTATAATGGTTCGACACACTCTTCTACACTATTTTCACCTAACTTACTTCATTTTGGTCGTGAACTTTCATTAATTTTTGACACATATGATCATAGTACCAACCAAGCATTTCTAGATAAACATGTTGAAGTTTATAAATTACTAGATGACTTAAACAAAATATATGACAAAGCATATAACAACATTAAAACTGCTCAAAATAGACGTTACAAAATTCACAGTCGAAAAGCTAAATTAAGAAATATATGTTTAAAAGATATTGTTTATTTAAAATCAGTCGACAAATTTAAACCTAAATATACCGGTCCATATATTGTAACATTTAAACACTCTCCTGTTTCATTTTCAATTAAAAGATTATATGCTCATGATGATACTGCATTTAGGGTACATATTGATAGACTTCTTCTAGCACCACCTCGATATGGACATTTATGTGATCCTCCAAGTCATGTTACAAATAATAATTCTTCTAACACCATTCTCGCCCCTCGCTACAATTTAAGAAAAAGATAATTTGTAACAAATTTTAAAAATAATAATAATAATAAACTTAAAAAAAAAAAAAAATCTTTTAAATTTTTAATTTGATCTGATACTAAGTGTTTTATCCCTGGCCAGGATTCTAGGTATACTGTGCATAACTTGTCTTCACCTGACTTCACGGCTGGTCCATGTCTTCTTGTGAAGACCACTTTTACACAATATTTTGTATCGGGTCACACCATTCTTTTAATTTTTCATTCAATTTTATAAACAGTAGATAAATATAATCTTGTCACATTCTTTTTCTCTCACACTTTAAACTTTCATTCATACTGAATACAACATTGCAAATATTTTAAATAAATAAGATCTTTCAAATAAATAAAAAAAAAAGTTCTCGTAAACAAACGTAAAGCATTTGCTTACATGACTTGTACAGTTTCACTTCATCACACCCGATTATGACATATTTTAGGTCTCTCAACACTCTAGGACTGTCAATACATTAGGATTTGCATAAGATACACTTGTATCTGTTTTTTTTTTTTATTTTTACTAATTCTTCCCCTTCAGGCTAGTGGTACCGTTCTAAATTTTTGCCCTTAGGTTACCACCCCTCACCAGATTGTGTTTAGAGAGACAATTGTGATTTAGTTTACTAATTCACAATATTCCCTTTTCCCAAAAGTATATGTGTTCCCGAATCGTGCTCCTGTTTGGAGATCAGTGCGATCTTCATTGGGGAGCAGGGAGTTCATGTTGTAATGATGTGGACTCTCATCACTGCCCTCCTCACCTAGGTCGTAAGGCCCTAAGCCTGAGACATCACACTTGTCATGCATTGACAAGATTAAGGGCGGTCCCTTTTTATGGGCGTGCCACATGCACCTCTTTTTTTTACCGTCCTGTGCTTGCACGAATTTTAAAAAAACTTTTTTTTCAAACAACTTTTCAGTACACTACACTTGAGTTAATCCATTTTCACTTTTTCATATAAGTCAAGTTAATTTTTAAGGATATATGTTTATGTTATGTGTTATTTGTGTTTATTTTTTTAATTGTTTTCATTGTGTTTCATATTATACTTAAGTAGTAATTATGGTATTTAAGTGCAACAAATTGAGAAAATGAGTACTGTTTTGTGTTCAGTTATCATTAGACATGTCTAGTTAAATAGTAACTTTTTAAAGCTGGTACCAGACAGAAAGACAGAAAGACAGAAAGAAAAAGATCAAAACAGAAAATAAAAAGGACGAAGATTTAAAAAAAAAAAAATCTTCGAAGGTAGTGCACTATGTTTTATATTTTATGGCCTGATGTTACGAACTATTGAGGTAACAAAATCCTTTATAATGTTGCAACTCATATAATTTTACAAGTATTTTGTTTTATATTATGTATGTATTATTTTAAGCTTGGGGAGAGTATAATTGTATTCTATATATTTTTTTTAAACTGTACTGTAAACAGTACAGCTTTTCTGGTCAATGGGGTGATATATATGACAAAGACGTTTGTCATATATCTTACTTTCAGTTCAAACCCCCCCCCCCTCAAAATTTTAACAAGTTAACATAAGCTTTTCCATTCCTCTTCCAACATCTAGCATACATGTATTGATTGCATGCTTCTCCTCCCCCCCCCCCCCCCCCCAAAATAGAGATTTAAAAAAAAAAAAAAAAAAAAAAAAATTCATAAAGATTTATTCATTCCCCCCAAATAAATAAATAATTAAAATAAACAATTATAGTTTACAGTTTTTAAATGTCTGTAATCCCCCCCCCAAAATTCAATATGTTAACTAAAATCTATTTCTGATTTAATTTAGATAACGAATCTACTTTCTTCATTCTAAAATGCAAGTCACTCTCATATATCAGAAACCTCTCTGTCCTTACTTTGCGGTTATGCTAAAAAATAAGTTACTAATGTTCACATATTTCTAATTCAACCGTTTCCTTCTCATGAAATCAAAAGTGCATCTGTCTTAAAAGTTAGACAAAATATATATGCAGCTGTGCTCTACATATTAAAATAATGTAACGTATAACCGATATTCTTTATGCAAGCATTTGCACTTCTCATCCGCTCTCAAAAGAATTAATTAAAATATCTCGCGCCCACATGTAAACTATAATATGCAAGCTCATATCCTTCACACCCTGTTATTAGATTCGTGTCATATGTAACCGTTAATTGCAGCTGTCTTTTAGCAAAATCAAACGCCGATCCCAAAATTACTTTCTTTCTTTTTCCTTTTCTGTCTCCATAAAAGAATCTTTACAACCCTTCCCCCCATCCTCAAATGAATGCATTATCATAGACAGAATCTAGCAGTTATCGTTTTTTCCCATACGCGTCCGACCGTTGTCTCCAAAAACTCCCTCGCCAAGTACTGGCGATTTTATCATGCTTTCCGCGCCAACACCCGTACATGTAACTTTTAGAAGATCTTCACTTCGGCCGTTTCTCTTGACCAGGAAAGCGGTACAAAACTTGTCATTCTTTTGTGTAGGTACCTCCCCTTTGCTTATATAACTATCGATATTGCCTCATCGTAAAAAATAAATCTATATTGCATCTAACTATGTCATCCTTCTTTCTACTGGATTTGCTACATATTTTTCATCTCTACTTGACCCTGTTTACTGCTCCGTTATACTAATAAGCACTGACGCCAAGGTAAATAAACATCTACTGCTCCATGTTATAAACTCTGTTACAGAGGGTGTAAGGCTAAGAATTATTGTATGAATTTATGTGGTAAAGCATGGGAAATTACAAAGAAATGTTTTTATAAATAATGATGATGGCAATTCCATAATTATACAAACAAAAAATTTTGAATACTATATTATTTCCCGTCAATTCTGCCAGAAAATTAGGTGAGCCTGAAATTACTGAATTTTGTTTGATTTTTAAAATTTCACTTCAGGATGCAGTTTGAGTGTGGAAGAAATTCCAAGAAGTCCTGTCAGAAAACTTTAGACCTGAAATAAGTTTAATAAACTTCTATTTAAAACTTCAGACTGAACATTTTCAGCATATGAAAATAATTAGATATTGTTGATATCATACTTATGATTCCACCCAGCAATGCCAAAGTGGGAATTGTATGGAGCAAATTTAGCTGTATTAAAAAATCTTATTGTAAACTGGATGAATTTAATCCAAATTATGCTCTACAGTTATGGTGGTCTGACAGTCAGAAGTAGAAGGTCAAAATTTAAATAAATTTATTTCTAAGAAAATGCATTTTTTTCTCATCAAATATATTAATATTTAATTTCATTTATTGTTTATATTTACAAAAATCACTTAATGTTTATAAAATGTGCCAAGTTTTTCTCAACTGTCTCCGTATGGTAAGTAATGTTAAGTACAATGGGTTTTACATAAGTTAATTAAAATGTGCATAATAACTTTTTCCAGAAATTGGGGATATATTTTTTTCCCCAAAAAATAAAATAAGATTGTTGTAATCCAGGTGATTTCATTTCATGTTATTTAATTTTTTATATATTATTGCAATTAACATACTTATTACGTTTATTTAATTTATAACAAAATTTTTAAAGTACCATTTAGCATGTCTAAGTAATAAGTATAAAAATAAAAATAGATTTTTAAAAAACCCTATTTTATAAGCATTCAATGTTATCTTCAAAATTGCTCCTAATTTCATAACTGCAATTCATGTTTTCCCTCCCAAAATTATTGATAGAATACATTAATTTGGCATGAGCACCGAATTGTATTATTAAAAATACCCTGCTTTTTGTATTCTTGCTAAAAAGCGTGAGCAAGTGAATTTAATAAAAATTTGTGCAATTTTTGCTCTGTTTCTGTTTTAAAATATAACAGGCCAAAAAAATGAAACTTTATTTAAACTATCTTTTTAGGATTTCTAAATTGCAATTTCTCAATGCATAGTCGTAATTTAATAAGTATTAATTCGTGGATTATTCTATATCTATTCATGGATTAAAAAAGTATATATTTTTAAATATTACACTCTTTAAGTTTTATTTATATTTTCTACTTTTTAGTGTTTAAAATATTTTATTGTTACCATTTCACATCCCGTTAGCATATATTGGTAAGAGTTGTTTGGTGCATAATTAACTCCATTGTTTTAGTAACACGTTTTAGTAACCTGTTTAGTAACAGGTGTAACCAAGGGTGGGGAATTTTCATAAAATTTTACCAGCCAACAAGAAGCAACTTACAGTTGAAAATTGTTATGGCTGAATTTACGAAATAGCAAAAATAGTTCATTACTACTAAAATACATTTTCATAATTTTTTTTTCCAATAAAATTAAGAAATATATACAACAGAGGAAAGTTTATAGGATAGAACTTAGTCCATATTTACATTGCGATAATTCAAAGAGTTGCAAAATATAGCTAGCAAGTAAAAAATGTATCTTCTATAGCCCGTAGTTTTTAAAGGACTTCTTTAAGATTCACTCGCCTAGTCAAAAAATCCACTCGCCAATGGCGAGTAAAATGATGTAATTCCCCAACCCTGGTTGTAACCATAAAGATTATTTGATGATTTATCACCTGTGGCGGGCTAATGGGAAAATGCCTTAAAATTTATGTGGATTAGTTTAAAATTAAGTTCTAAAAGTATTAAAATATTGTATTTTCATCAGAAACACATCTGTGTACATAATTTTTATAATTCTAGCTAGTGATGGGAAAACGATTATTTTGATTATTCAAATGAATCATTTGTGCATGCGCAGAAGCATATCTGTCAAACTTTAAAAAAAAAAAATTAATTCAATACGAAACACATTTTTCATTTTTATCTAGCATCTTATCTAATTCTAATTAAAATCAGAAACTTTTTTTTTTTTTCAAAATTTTTCGTAGTAATTGAATAAAAAAAGTTTGAAGCTTGACAGATATACTTCTGTGCATGCCCGGATGATTCATTCGAATAATCAAAATAATCGTTATACCCATCACTAGTGGCTACTACTTAAAAAAATTGTCGACCGATGAAACTGCTACAACTGGACACTGGCCTGGCCACTAATGAAATTTACCAGTTTTGCCTTTTAAGGCTGTTCTCAACTCCATGCTGGCTACTTTGACACATTTTTAATTCATTTTTGTTTGCAAATGTTTCAAGTTGGCAGGTGATCTTATTCAGAAACTATGGAATCAAACTTTTTAATCCATTTTTCAGAAAATGCTGTCAAAGTTGACTTTCTGAACCAAATTTCTGGACATGACAATACAAGAAAGGGAAAAAAACTACCCTCCTGAGACAATATTTGTTTGTAACTCAAAATGTAATTCATTTATTACAAAATGTAAAATGCTGTTTGATTACAAATAATTTCAATAATCCTGCTTGCAAGTATCATGCTTTTATGTTTAAAAATGAGTCAGAAAGTTTTGCATTATTGAGCACAGTAGGGAAACATCAGGGAATTTTTATTATAAAGTATTTGTGACGATTGTATGTTATTTTTTTAAACATTCACTTTAACTAAATAATGACTGTATGTATAAGAGTAATGTTGCAAAAGAAATCGTCTATGAAAATTTTAATGTTTTAACTTAGAGATGGGAAATATCAGGGAATTTTATCATAAGGTATTTGTGACAACCCTGATGAAGCATGAAGTACATGCTAATTTTGCAATGCTTCACTAGTCATAAACTGTACAAAATAGGCTGGATACACCACTGAGCTATATAATAATACAAAGCACAAAATTACCAATTTGCTTTCTTCCACATGACATCCCTTTTCTTCATATTGCTGATGCTGCATTTGAAGATTTGGGATCCTGGTAATTATGTAATTATCTATTTTTTAACTGTTATTAACCCTTTGACTGCCCAGCAAAAGGGCATAATTGTAATGTTGTTTTCTCTGTATTTTATTTTAAATGCTAAAAAAAAAGATTATTCTTAAATTATATAAAAAAACTAAATTATATATATGAATATAATTCTTGAGAGTATTAATCATTATTCATTGTATTAAAATTGCATTACATCCATAGAATTACATGAATTTAAATAATGCTTGTATTGCAGTAAAACCTGGAGTTTAGTTAACGTATTAACACGGGTGTGCCAGTGAGAGGGTTAATCAGGTAATTTGTTTACCATCGGAGTTGTAAGAATATAAGGTTCTGTACCCTATTTATAAAGCATATTATGTGAGTGTTTTTGCATTGTAGTTATTGTTAAACATTATTTTTTTCTTTTCATTATTTTTTCACGTGTGCTTGCAGAAAAGCTTAGGTTATGGTAAAAAATTTACTTGTTCAAAGAGTGCTAGAACAATCTATTTGCGTATGTCAAGGACTGTCTGTATCTATAATGTTTATATAATCATGCGGTATTCATCTGTCATTTATCGAGCAACCATATTTTGCCTAAATTGTAAATCTTAAGGTATGTCCACATATTTTTTGGCAAAGCATCATATCAATTTTACTTTACTAATAAAGTATGAATCTTATTTTAAAGGGTGGAAAAAAGAAAAGAAAATTCAAATATATGTGTAATATAAAATTAATATGTATTTTATAATGTAATATAAAAATGAACTTCAAAAGTTTTGTGGAAATTTATACAATTTGTTAAGTTTTATGTATAGTTTAGACAACAAGATGTTTACATTGGTCAGAAATTCTTCACACAGACGACCAAAATGGTGGGGTTTTTTAGTCAAATTGAAAGTACTGCTAAATATATATATTTTTTTCTGGAAAAATGTCTTGGTAATTAGTAACAGTTACAAATAGTAACCATCTATAAAATATAGCAAACAGTACAAAGTATTTTTTTTTCATAAGTCTTTTGGTATATGTTTAATTTTTATTATTTAATGAACTGAATATTCAGCTGAATGGTTCAATATATATGTCTTTGTTTGGCAGTTTAATGAAAGAATTGCCAGTGCAGAGATGGATCTTTTGTATGCTCAATATCTGCAGTCAGTATTTCTTGAAAGTAAAGCAAAAAAGACTCTTGAAGCAAGGTCTTCAGCTGCTGTAGTAAGTACTGTAAAACTTAAGATTTTTTTTTAAAATCGTTTTACGTAATACATGAGCTAGACAACATAATTCAAACGCTGCTATTTTTACGCAGCTAATTGGAATTAATTAGTGCAGAAAAATTACAAGAATTAATGTTCTTTATTTTTAATATTTATTTTGAATATTGAAAACCTCCTTTTTTTTTCTTTCAAAACATTGGATAATTATTTGGCCTCTGAAGCTATTAATTGGAAAATCCTCCCTCCTCGTTCAAAGAATATCGGTAGATTATAGGAAACTAAGTTGAAAACATTTATGTACCATTTTAAAATTATCTTGGACAATTCCCGAGTCACACTCAAAGGATTTTGGACTTTAACAGTAGAAATAGAAGGAATTTTAAATTCTCGCCCTTTGTTAACTTTATTGTCTGATCCTAATGAAATTGAAATCCCAACTTCTGGCTATTTTTTTATAAGCTGACCAATCATTTCAATTCCCGTACTAGATTTGACAAAATTTAACGATAATAGGTTGTCCAATTGGCAGGCAATAACAAAAAAAGACTCGTACCATATGGAAGAAATGGAAAAATGATTATTTGGATCATATATGGCAACAAACAAAATGGTTTGTTGGGAAGAAAAATCTTAAAGAAGCATGTATGGTCATCCTAAAAGAGGAAAATTTACCCCAGGAAAATGGGCCTTGTCCTTAAAGTAATACCTTGTGCTGGTAAAAAAAAGTCACAATCTTGGAATTTAAAACAGCAACAGCTATAGTTACAAGGTTTTTTTTTTTTTTTTCCAAAAGTTTGGTCTCTTCCATTAGAAAATAGCTAATTTGTAGAACCATATCTAGTATTTTTGTCAAAAGTTTATTTATATTGTTTTAAATGTTTTTGAAAGTTGTCTTTTCATAGACATGACATGTATATAGTTTTACAAAGTCATCCCTATGTATGTAATTTGTTTATTTATATTTACTTAGTATTATGTTACTGAATGTTGGCACATATCAACGAGGGCCAGTATGTTATGGCTTGCTTGACATGGTTTTACCGTTTGGCAACAGTTAGTTGTTTTCAGTTGGTTTTTTATCAATGGTCTGAGCAGACCTATGGTGTGCTTGCTGGATCTAGCTAATTTCAAACAATGTACCGAAATATAAAAATCAAATCTGTATGTATTATTTATATTATTTTGAATATATAAATGATTTTTTAAGTAAGAATTTGTCTTTATTTAGTACTGAACCAATGGCCACTAAATATTTGCATTTTTACATTTGGTACATCGAGCTGGAGTGGCTTTGTTTTAATTCCCTAGTGCTTGCATTGTAGTTTAGTTCATTATTATATTAGCAACTGAAATGACTACAGTTTCAATCTTTTAGCCTAATATAGTAAACTAGTTGTTACCCATGACTTTCTTCATGTAACATTTAAATAAAATTAATGCATTAATTAAGCAACATATACAATTAACAAACTTTTTATCATATTTTATAGTAGAAAATACTTCTGATAATCACAATTTGCCTATTTTTGTTTTTATATTTATGATCATTTAAATATTTTCATGAGCTTGAAATTTCATAGTCTTTTACTATGATTAAGTGTGGAAAACATTTTTCTCTCTGTTGTTCTATTTTAGCATTTCTATTTATTCTATTTTACATTTATTCCTTTCATGGAAATTTTTTAAATTTAAGTTTTCGTGTCTAAGAATGTTTTTTAAAGTGATTATATTAGTAAATATTTTTGAGGAAATTTGTTAATTAACATGTCATGTTTTTTAAAGTGATTATATTAGTAAATATTTTTGAGGAAATTTGTTAATTAACATGTCACTTTAGATATCACTTTTATTTGATTAGAATAATCTAAAAATCAATATAGATTATGTTTATTTTCCAAAACACTTCACATCTTGAAAAAAAAAATTGAAGCTATATGATATTTAAAAAAGAAATTAAAACAGTTTGGAGCAAAAAAGTTTAAAAATAAATAAAATAAGTAGAAAAAATACCTTTAACCTGTATATATTTGTTTGTTGTATTTTTACTTCACAGTGCCACACTTTTAACAGCCAACAATATCAAAATGTTTATCACACTCCCAAAACTTTTAAGCCTAAATGCTTATTTGTCAAGCAATAGAGTTGCTTATTTATTTCAATGGCGAAAAAAATCTGAAAAAAGCACCCCAATTATGGATAAACATTGTCTTATTGATTGTTGTGTTGTGGTTTAGGATTATGTAAATTTCAAATTTTGACAGGAATATATTCCAACGAGGGGCAAAATTTACCCTGTACAGATATTTTTAACTATAGATTTAGATGTTTTAAAATTATAAGGAATTATATAAGTATCAGAGAACAATAACCGATAATACCTGAATTTTTAATTGGGTTTTCTGTTGTGCTTTTTCATAATCATATTGCCTTTAAAAATTGGAGGGGAGATTTTCTTGCTTAAGTACCGGCATTGACTTTTTGAATTTCACGTGAACAATGTCAAATCCAGATCCCATTCTGTAATGAAAATTGCATATGCTAACAACTTTTACATTGACTTTAATATATTTATTAAATGTTATCTAAATTTAATATTCTGGAAAATTGTATTGTAAAAGGATGTGAAACTTATGTTTTGGTGACAAATACATTCCGTGGAAATTATGCTACTTTGTGTAATTGCTAAAAAATATTAATATTTTTTGAATGAAAACTGGCACATAGTTTAAAATATGATGACACTTTCACTGGGGATAGATTTTCCTATAAACCGATACTTGTCTAGTTAAAAAAAAAATTTCTTTCACTTCATGAATCATGTACAAATATGCAATTATATTTATTGATAATGTGCATGTTTGTCAACAAACTTTTTTTTTTTTTTTTTTTTTTTTTTTTTGCGTGTCTGTTTATCTTAACGTAGGCAAGGCAAACCATTGAGCTAAATTGCTAAACTTCTTGTAATTTTCAAGTAGTTAGAATACATTATGTGTAGGAAACATTACATTATAAATTACTAACTCTGCAAGAATTGTTACTTTTCATCTACAATTAGTTGAGTAATGTGCTTTTACTTGAGTATGTAATGTAACATGCACATTATCTATTTAAAACACATAAAAGCACTTAAAGAAATCCAATATTATTGTACTCATAGAAAAATACATTAATATTATTAAATACTAAATTTAACTAAGAAATTATATTTACAACGTAATTTAAACAGAATTTGCTAAATTGCATTTTGGAATTATGTGATGTTTGATGCAAAGCATTATTTCTCAATTCATTTTACTTTTAATCCCTTTTGTTTTAACAGCCATCTTTAAAGAATAATTAATGGAAAATATACTATATTGTTTTATCAAAATCCATTTTCTATTAATAGTGAACAATTATTGTCCACCTAAATCCAAGGAGCTTAAATATGCCTCCTTGGTTGAAGCTAAAGTTGATAAAAGTTACGATGTAATGATCTCTAAATGTCAGTATTTGACAGACGATTTTTGGTTATGTAGAATAAATTGAATCATGAAGTTTGAATACACAAAAATATGTTTTTATTTCTTGGAAAATTTATTTTCATATTAACAAACCAATGGAAACAATTTACCTTTGTAAAATTAGGAGCTAATTTATTTATTTATATCTCCAAACACATTCCATTTGTATGATATATTTTCCAATCAGTATGATTGAATTAAAAATAATAAAGTGTACCATAGATTCCACAAAACATCCTTTCATGATATATGTGTAGTCCCATTACTTTTCTTAGACATGTTTCTCATTTAGTTCATTGTTATATAGTCGTGGTAAATGATAAGAAGTTTGCTTGGGGACCTGACTGTTATTCTTTTTAAGATACAATATCATGTCCATTTAAAGCCAAACCTGGAGGTTACTGCAATCTTTTATTCCGTCATTATTTTGAAAATGCTCTTGCAAGCGTCATGGAGGATGCTTACAAGTATTTTTTTTTTAAAAAGGGCCACGATTTCTCATGCATGGTCATTTTATTTTGTACTTCGCATTTTCCTCTGTTGAAGACGACAGAGTAAAATATAGACAGAACTTAAATTTAATTGGATAATTAGCTTTTGATTGATATCTGGGCTAGACTGTGCAAAGTTTACCATGAAATGGCCTTCGTCCATCTAATGAAAGTTGCTCTAATGTCAGCAATTTCTATCTTAAGGTTACTTTGAATTTAAGGATTGAACATAATAATTGTTGGATTCAGAAACAAACTTAACAGGAGCAAATTAGGTTTTGAATATAAGAATAAAAAAGCTAGAAAAACAGAAATTGTGAATATTAATTTTAAATTTAGCATTTTTATTTAAATTTTGAAATTTAATAAAGATTTAATTTTTTATCCTTTCATATATGTTTATATGATGTTCCTAACTCTGTTTTTTTTTTTTTTTTCAATAGAAAACTCTTCATAAATTATTGACGTTGATTCAACTGCATCTTGATAAAGTTAAATCTCAGAAAGTTTTGCTGAAAGTTATTTCCTTTTTGATTGAATTTAATAAGCATTGTCTGAAACAGGTAGTTGTTTGTAATATTTTGGTGTTTCCTTAGTTTGTCTGTTACAGTCAAATTTTGCAGTTAATTCATTAAATGTTTCAAATTGTATCTACTAATAATTCATTTTCTTATGTAATACTGTATTGATTTTTGAAAAAAATGTGTGTGTGGTTTATCTATTCTTTGTTATTTTCTTTTTAATTTTTACTCATAAAATATTTTAACTTGAAAATTTTGTGTTAAAAAAATATGCTGTAGTATTTTGCTATTCCATTCACAAAACAAGAGTCCTAATAGACTTTAAAAAAAAAAAAAAAAAAGAAAGAAAGAAAGCTGGATCTCGATAATTTGTATAAATTTTTCCTCCTCTCTTTGGTCCTGTCTTTTGTTATCTTTTATTAAACTCGTCATTGCATAGGAGGTGTTTTTTTTTTAGTGCATTATCTGAAGTACCGTAATTTCTGGCCTATAATCCATGGATCTAACAATTCTGTTTCAACCCAGAAATTTTATATAATTATTGAAGTAAAATATTTACAGCAATCTAGTAAGTTAAATTTTATAAAATAAAATTTCTGGGTTTATGTGTTGTTCAAATTTCATGTCATTTGTGATCCATGCATTTCCTACTAAGTCTTCTGAACAAAAAAATTTCAATTTTGTCAGACTTTATAAGAAATAAAAGTAATTTTAAAATTCCATTTTTTTTTTCAACGAATATTTAAGCAAGGAATTTTCTAAATTAAAGCTGCTGGTTTAAACCAGGTTTTTTTTTTTTTTTTTTTTTGGATTTTATTTATTATTCTGATTTTTGCTTTTATACAAACATATATGGCTAAATAGCTACAAAATGAACATTTTATATTATTAACAGTAAGAACAACTTATTATGAGAATCTTATGTCTACATAAATTTTAGATTACTTCAATAAAACATTAGTTGTAAAAAAATCAAATCTCATTCTTTAATAAGAACTCTACATAAAAAAGTAAATATTACAAAAAAAGAAAATAATACAGACACTAACAAACACATTTATTTTTATCTCCCTGCTTTCAAAAGCATCAAAACTAATTATGGCACACTTTACGCAAAAAGCAAGCACTTAAAGCAAAGTGCAAACAAAGGTATTTAACACTTTAAACCAGGATTGTAGTTGGGTAGCTGCCTGGTACCTGCCCGGGCTGTTTTTTTTTAACCCGGGTTTTTTACACCATAAGGGTTGTAGTGGGTAGCTGCTTGGGTGCCCGCCCATGCTGGGTTTAAAAAAAAAAAAAAACTTGGGTTTTTTACAACCCTGCTTTAAACAAAAATTCAAGCTTAGTGAATATTCAGCCTAAAGGTAAACTAAATACCGAATATTTGGCTAGCCGAATAGTAACTGTTAGAGCGAATACTTTTATATTTTGGAATTTAAAGGTTTTAAAAAATTAAATTTTAAAACAATTTTACACAATATTTAACACAGATGCTTCCATTTTTGATAAAAGACATTTTTACAAGTAAACTTTACACACAAAAAACTCTGCTTTAAGTTATTATTTAAGAAGAAGATAGTTTTAAACTTTTTTTTAGTTAATAAAATTCTAACTTTCATGGATTTTTCTGTGAATTAAAACAAATCAATAAAGTTTTCTTATATTAAAAACAAATATTTTAAAATCAAAAAGAGATTTTGAAAGAGTTGGGAGAAAAATTGTACCGTTATATACTAGTTATATGTCAGGAAGGGACTAAAGTAAAAAATAAATAATTAATACATTCAACTGATGAAATCTCAGCAAGATAAACATTCTTGTTCCGTTTGATTTTGCAAGGAAGTTGTGCAATGTTCCAAAGAGCAGTGTCTTGACTGGATGACAAATTTATCATGGACAATCATTTCAGAGGTTGTAAACATACAGGTTCTTCCTAAGATCTTCCAAAAAAAACTTTCAGAGCAGATTATGTGGTCAAAATAAAAATTTATTGATCAAGAAACTACATCTCAATCCAATTATTCCACCGAAACTACAATGCATTCAATAAAAAATACAGAGTGTGTCACTACAAGCCAAAATTGAATTTTTGTTCACAACTTTAACAATAATGAAGATATCTTAGCACAGTATGCAGTATATTAATTTGTTTAGTATAAAATGTGATGATATCATTGGAAGTGACTGAATTTTGGCTAGTGACACAGTATAAGTACTGTCAGCAGCATTCTCATAAAGGAATGTCTAGCTTAGTGTTGTTTAGATAAGAATGGTAGCAATTTTCAGCACTTCTCGTCATATTTCACAGAAATCAGAGTGTCTCTGTTGAAACTATAGTTACAATATCTTCATTATTATTAAAATAAATGAAAATCCAAGTTTGACTTGGAGTGAGGTAGACTGTATTTTTGACTGAATAAGTGTATTGTGATCCTGGTATCCCGGTAAAAAGTTGTCTGTCTTGATGTCTATTATCACCCCTGAAAGTTTTTTCCATTTTGTTTTGAAACACCCTGCTTGCAAAAAAGTAAGAAAAGATTATTTATCACACAATATGCAGAGACTTGCATATGTACATCACTAATTCCTAAGAGAACATTAAGAGACTAAGAGACATAATAAGAGACATTATTAATGGTTAATTATGTTAAACGACACTTTTCCAACAGCAAATAAATAATGTAAAAACATTCTTTTTTAAAAATATGATTCTATTTGTAATTATTCTGAATATCTTTATTAATTGACAGTTAAAAGTAGAAGTTGTGTATGGTTTTTAAAAATATTTTTAAGGCTTTTTTTTTAAATATTTGGCAGGCCGAATAGTTTGATATTCAGCCTACCGAATATTTGGTAGTATGGTCGAATATTTGGTGCATCCCTAGTTAAAAGTACAGGCTATTGATCCAATAATTTGAAACGCTTAAATTAGGGATGCACAACCTGTGGCCCGCGATTGGATTACTGGTGGCCCGCGGATCAATTTTGCCGATCGGACGCGAAAAAATCGCGAATTTCGCCGATCAAATGCGTACAAATCGCGAATTTTGCCAAATTTCGCCGATCGGACGCGTAATAATCGCGAATTTCGCCAACCAATTGCGTAGAAATTGCGATTTTGCCAAATTTCGCCGATCGGACGCGTAATAATCGCGAATTTTGCCGATCAGGTGCGTATAAATTGCGAATTTTGCCGATCGGATGCGTATAAATCGTAAATTTTACCGATCGGGCCCGTAAAAATCGCAAATTTTGCCGATAGGATGTGTATATATATCGCGAATTTTGCCGTTCAGGTGCGTATAAATCGTAAATTTCGCCGATCGTATGCGTAAAAATCGCAAATTTTGCCGATCGAGCCTGTAAAAATCGCGAACTTTGCCGATTGGGCGCGTAAAAATCGCAAATTTTGCCGATCGGTTGCTAATCACAAATTTCGCCGATCGGTTGCGAAAAAACCGCAAATTTCGCCGATTGGTTGCGAAAAAAATCGCAAATTTTGCCGATCGGGTGCGTAAAAATGGAGAATTTCGTTAATCAGTAGGAAAAAACTACGAATATTGTCAATCGCGCATGGAAAAAAAAAAAAATCAAGTTTTTTTCAACTGAATTGGGTTATGCTGACTAAGGAGGTGGCTGAGTATAGGGAACTAACCCTCCTTTTAAAAGCATTTTTATGAACTTCTAGGCCGATCCTCCCCCTCCTTCCCCGAAACAAAATTTTGTCCACGTTACGGATGTTGGCTCTTGACAATCCAGTTATTTTTGTGACTGGCCCTCCTCTTATCAAGGTTGTGCACCCCCACTTGATATCACATTTTATGACTGAATATGTTAAGAAGTACAATTTAGAATAACATTTGTTTCTCCTCCTCTCCACCTTCATTCATGAAAGCAGAATTTTTTGTCGGCACAGGCAATCTTTAACCCTTTCCGGCACAGACAAAGTCTGTTCGTAAAATAAGAAATTACTGACTGACACCGGAATTTACAAACGACTTTTTTAGAAAATAAAAACTCCTTATTTTAAGTTTTCATTGTAGAAACAAAATTTTATTAAATATTCTTGGTGTCTAATGCAAGTTTGGAATTAAAATTAGGTGTGCCCGGAGTGGGACCGCTGTGCCGGAAAGGGTTAAAGCTAAATTTACTCCTTCAAATAAAGTCAAGGAGTATTTTCACTCTTAGAAAATAATCTTAGCTATATCTCTTGTATAAATACAAACGTAAACTATTGATATAACCTTGCCAACAGAACTGACTATGTTGACTGGGAAGGAAGGAACCTAGGGGGCTAAAACTACCCTTCCGAAATTTGTTTTTTAATCTGATTGTATGATTGTAGACTTAGATTCCCTCCCGTCACACCTCCTCGAAACAAAATTCTACTGATGGTGGCCCTCGACAACCCAGTCATTTTTGTAAGTGGCCTTTCGCTTAAAAAGGTTGTGCACCCCTAGCTTAAATTGAAAAAAGGGAAAATGTGACATTTGAAATATTATATTTAAAAAAAAAAAAGTTAAAACCATGGTTAAAACCATTTGGTTTAAACTGTACCAACTCTGGTTGTATGGATATTGCACTCTCATATATTCTTATGAATAAATGGTGAAAGATTTTGTTTTGATTTAAATTCTATATTAATAAAATTTAAATTATCTTTTTTTAGCATGACATCTGTAAACCAGTGTTTGAAATCATTCCTACTTTGGAAGAGCAATACAGGAGTTTAGCAGAAGCTATCAATGTCACTAAGCATAAGCTGCCTGTTAAAGATGTAATACTTGCAGAATCTGATGGTAAATCTGAATTCTTTTACTTGCTTTTCTTTTGTTTATTATTTATTGTTTAATTGCTGAAATTTTAAAAGAAAATCAGTTTCTTCAAGGAAAGAAATAACTTTATTTAGAAAAATATTGTTCATTTTTAGGGTTTCGTTCATCTCACGATACCCTATTCTTCCCGCTAAGTTGTCTGTCTGTCACAGAGCTGGTTCTCAGAAACTATATAACTTACAGACTTAAAATTTTGTGTACTTACAGCTGAATACCTACTATGAAGCTCAAAATAATAAAATTTTGAAAATATCATATTATTTTAATATAGAGATATAAAAAACCAAAAATCTAACAGCCTTTTCCTATTAAATTTAAACATTTTTTGTTATAGCAGTTGCCAACAATTAAAAATTTGCAATAAAATTATTTCTACTATAATTAATTTTCTATTGAACGATTTCCACATGAAAAATGAAAATGAAATAAAAAGTTTCACCAATTGAAAAAAAAAAGATTAATATGACGTCATATTGGTAAAAAAATGGAAATTTTCAAAAATTTCTCAATAATACAAGGAGTATTAGTATGTGTAAGTCAGAAAGCAGGTTAATATGATGTCATTAGAGAATTAAAAAGAAAATTAAGCTGACATCATATTGTAAGTTTAACAGACTTTTTCAAATGTTTGAGAATAATACAAAGAGTATCAATATGAGTAATAGAGAAAGCAAATATATATGATGTCAGTAAATGATTATAACATCATATGAGTTTGAGGAATGTATTGAATCATGATAAAAACCCGATTATAGAAATATTGACTTATTTTAACATTTTGAAGGTCTCTATACAACATGTTTAATTTTTAAATAGATTTTTTTTTAATGTCGCATTTAGCCACATGACAGATATTATTATGACAGAGTGTAATAGCGGGCTTTGCCCACTATCGGGACGGTTCAGATTTTCGAAAAAACAAGAAAAATAGACCAGTAAATTTTTACTTTATAAAAAACATGACTTACTTTTTTTTTTTTTTTTTTTTTTGGAAAATGAAATTTATTTAGATTTATTAAAGAAAGGATAAAATGTTTTGAAAGGAATATTAAACGAAACCCTTTGTGCAATCTTTGATCACACTTACCCTCTTGTTATAAATGGTCCCTTTTCCATCTTTGAAAAAATATAATACTGTGTTCATAAAATTTCTCATTTTTATCAATAAAAGAGTGGAGCATATGCAATTTGCCTTCATAATCTGATGAAGAAATGTTAAGATGGGGATGGTAGCCTTGACAATATGGTGAATATGACAACATATTCTTCTGAATATCTGATACTTGTCCAATAAAGTGGAAATTGCAGTGATCATTATATACAGTAAAGTCTTGTTATAACGAATTTCTGAAGTCCACCAATTAAATTCATTATACTGAAAAATTCGTTAATGTGAAATTCCAACATGGCATTTTTTTAAAAAGGGAAATTTGCATGCACATTAAGTAAAAATATACAGTGGTGGCCAAAAGTTTGGACATTTTTTGAAAGTTTCATGTTTTTCAACTTTGTGTGCTTGTAGAATATATTAATTTTCACTTAAATACAAATGTTTATATATCAAATTGAAGGTAATTTAATGTAGAATTTAATAATAAAAACAGTATTACAATATCTGTATTACAAAAGAAGTTATGCTCATTTTAGTAGAACAAACAAACACAAATCGTTTTGAATAAGGACGTGTTTTGTAATAAAAGCGCTCTAGCCAATCACAAACACTGTTCTGAGGACCAATCAAATTGTTGTAACTATAGTTTAGGTTATTTTAATGGTAAAAGAGTTATTGTTGTGGAAGTATTTTGCGGAATGATGCATACTAGTACAATTAAATAGAGTATTGCTGTTTTTGAATATTTAAAGTCCTTTTTTTAATTAAACTAAGTTTAAACAATATCATCAACAAGAAGAACTAATTGGACATCTACAAAAAGAAGCCGAATTGTCATATTGAGAGAAAATGGCCTCTCTTATGCTGAAATTGCAAGACAAGTTGGTGGTTCAGTGACTTGTTCTGGTGTACGAAAGTTCTGTTTACGTTATGAAAAAATGAAATCAGTGGAAAATAAAGCCAAATCAGGCCAAAAAAAATGCACAAGTGCTACTGCCGATAGAAAAAAACGGCTATGCCTTCAAGATTGAAAAATTTCATCAGATGCCATTAGATGTGAAATGAATGCAGCGGGTATTGCAGTAATTTCAAGAACAATAAGAAGAAGGTTATCAGGATTTGGACTACAAGCTAGAATTCCAAGGAAAAAACCATATTTAAATCAAAAGCAATGCAAAAAACGAGTTAAGTGGGCAAAAGAACACATTAAATGGTCAGAAAATCAATGGAAGCAAGTAATCTGGAGCGATGAGAGTAAAATATCGCTCTTTGATAGTGATGGTAGAAAATACGTGAGACATAGAGTAGGAGAAGCACTTCATCCTGATTGCATTGAAGCAACTACAAAAAACCCAACAAATGTCATGATTTGGGCATGTATATCTGCAGATGGTGTGGGCCGAATTCAAGTGATTGATGGCATCCTGAATGCCAAAAAATTCATCGAAACTGTCCTGGAACCAAAATTGATACCTTCCATCAGGGATCTCTTCCCCAACAACGCACCATTTATTTTTCAGCAGGATTCAGCTCCATGCCACACAGCAAAAGTACGTAAAGCATGGTTTCAAAATAAGTCATAGATATATTACCATGGCCAGGAAACAGCCCTGATCTCAATCCAATTGAAAATTTGTGGCGATGTTTGAAAATTCTTGTTAAAAAAAAACGTCCATCCAATAAAAAACAACTTATTGAAACTATAATTGATTCTTGGCACCATGTGATTATGAAAGATGAACTCCAAACACTCGTTCACTCGATGAATAAACGCTGTGAAGCTGTCTTAAAAAATAAGGGTTATTCTACTAAGTATTGATTGTGTAAGTATCACTTTAAAAAAATTCAAATCTAAGATATATCTTACTATTAGTTGCATAACTTTTTTTGTAATACAGATATTGTAATACTGTTTTTATTATTAAATTCTACATTAAATTACCTTCAATTTGATATATAAACGTTTGTATTTAAGTGAAAATTAATATATTCTACAAGCACACAAATTTGAAAAACATGAAACTTTCAAAAAATGTCCACACTTTTGGCCACCACTGTATATTATATTTATATTAAATTTCGGTTAACATGTAAACATGTCAGTAAATAATAAATATGCAGTATATTACGATTGTGAACTTACTAGTTATAAATAAGATAAGAATTAAGTTAATTAAATTTTAAGATTTTAATCTTAATTACTATAAAGAAATTATAATTTATCCTGCATACCAAAAAATCTGACTGACATCTGTCGTTAATGTAACTTTATTTCTTTACCAAAAAATAAGAAGTATTTTTTTTCTGCATTGAAGTTGACAATGCATTTTTCAGAACAAATTGTATGAAGGGTTTTCGGTAGCACTGGGAGATGCATCGATATATCGCGAAAAATCGATTTAAATCATAAATCGTCAAACCGACTTCTTGATCTTTTGCTTAGCGATGCATCACACACAAACCAGATCGATGATGAATGAGGGCAAAGCTTTCTCCCGCGATCTCCGAAATGGATAAACAATGCATGCATAAACTAGACCGGTGTCAAAGATCGTCTCCTCCTCCGATCTTTGATGTGCATAAACGACGCATGCGTGAACGTGACTGGTGAGGAAAGGGCGATTTCGTTTCCAAAGTGGATAAACAACGCTCCGTGAAGCATTGTTGATTTAGTAGACACCGGGATTATCCAAAATTGACGCCGATCGCAAATAACTGAATGCCCAATTACAAGTCTGTTTTTCTAACTGCATAAATGATCAGTGAGCAGCACCACGATGTTCATTTGAGAAAAAATGGCGATGCGATTTGTGAAGTATATATATTTCCATGAATTAGTCTCTTAGAACTTGTGCAATAAGCATTCGAAGCCTGTTGAATTTTCAACTGTGGGGGGGGGACCAGTTTGCGAATTATTTCACATTTAAGTTTAAGAGATATAATAGTGCCAAGGGGGATTTGCCTCATGAATTTTCAATTTAGGTATTCATCTGAAATGAAAATGATTTTCTTTTTTCTTAAAGTCAGAGCAGTAAAATATTATGGGTTATAGTGCTTGTTCTATTATTTAGAATTTCTTTAGGAACTAGTTATTGGTCAGAATTAAAAGTGTAATGCATCTAAATATCAGATATTAATACTTGGCCAGTACAGAAAATTGGGCTTTGCCTGCAAATCAATAAAATAGTTACTATTGAAGATAGTTGCTTAAAAGTTTGAGAGTGAATAGTTTTATGGGATATGAAAAAATATTGTAAACAACATCTAGTTCAGGAACGGCAAACCTATGGCACACGGCAGAATATTTTTGGCACAGCATTGATTGAGGTTTCATATCAAACTACCATGAAACTGCTTAAATTATATCAATTTAGACTAGCTGAGTTTGCTTAAGGGTCCTCTCCCCTCACGTGAAAAGATCCGCTCACTAATGTTCATCCTATTGGGCATTATTTTTCTAATATCTCTTTTGCATTTCAATATTTTTAAATGATTTTTGCATTGGATAGCTGAGATCAATCTCTATTTCCGCCGTTGATTATTTTTTCAATTTTCTTTGCGAAATTTTTTTATGAAGATACTTTCAGTTTCGGAACCAGTTCTGAATCTAATTCTAATTAAAATCAGAAACTTCTTTTTTTTTTTTTTTCAAAATTTCTGGTAGTAATTGAATTAAAAAATTTTGAAGTTTGACAGGTATGCTTCTGCACATGCCCGAATGATTCATTCTAATAATCAAAATAATCGTTATGCCATCACTATATGACGTGAAATTTGAATAATGTGCACTTAAAATTTATTTTAATAACTGTACAACTGCTCTCTAATTCTTGTATTGTGAAATATGATTAGCATTAGTAGACTTTATCGTAATCTATATAAATGACAAGCCTGCTAAAAAGTAATGACAGGTATTATACAAAAAAGTCTGAAATTTACTCAGGCATAATGCTGGTCTTGAAAGACAAGTTTTTGATAGTGAAGTTTTCCTCCCAGAATGATAAGAACTCTGCTGCTCTGGCAAAGGAAATTTAAAATTTTTCGTACATTTTTTAAAATCTCAAGTGCATGATTTAAAGCGTTGTTTGTGTAAGTTTCATGACGCATGCTACTTCATGCTCGGCCTTCTGAGTTGCATTACCACTTTAAAAAAAGTGGGCAAAGTACTATGGGACAGTAATTACAAATTGTTAAATAGAAATTAGTTATGTATAGATCTCATGATAATGTATCTTTCATTTTCTAAATGATTTTTATATAAAATTATTCTTTCTTTTTTTAACTTCGAAGATATCCAGAAAATGCTACAGAAGATGGATGAATTTTTATTGAAATTTTTCGAAGCCGTACCCAGTTATGCAGAAGTTATTTCATCGTCTAATGTTCTGCAAAAATATGTTGATTTTGGAGAAGTCTTAATGAATGAAATGAAAAGGTATTACTTATACTTACTTATAAGTTCACATTAAAATAACATTTTTTCTTTCATAACTGTATATAAATGTTTGTACAGCCTGAAGAGTAGTGCCTCCATGATCACTATGTGAAATGAGTGAGTTTAAATAAATTTATCGATTAATTAAATTAAATGTACCTTTTAGTTCCCCAGATCAGATTCATTCATTCTTATAATCAAAATGCAACAGGACATATTTTTCTTTAAAATGAGTTTTATTAAATATTTCTGCTGCTTTCGTTATTGGCAGTCATTGCATTAGATATTAAGTATCCGTTGGACCATGCTAAATACTTGCTATCTTGCCAAATGTAAAGAAATCTAAAAATTTATGATAAAAAATCCATTTTGGTGAAGGTTTATTTTGCTGTCAATCATCTCAGAAGTAGGGAGAGATGTCACTAAAATTCATTCAAGATTTTTTTCCCCCTTTAATATGTCAATTGAAAACTGAATCAGTGATGTGAAACACCTCACAAAGATGAATTGTTTTCCTTTGTCATTGAGGTAGTTTGTGACAATGTTTCCAACATATAACTAAATCCAATGTTTCAGAGGATATCAAACTAATCTGTAAATAATTGCAATTATAGGTTCTGTGCCATAAATGTTGAAAAAATCTGTAGCAAAAAAAATATTAAGAGTTGTTTAAGAATTAATATGAAAGTTAAAATTTCTAATGTTATTATTTTGTAATTTATTGTGAAAAGCTAGACCATAAATAATATTAATTCTGATTTGGTTTTTGAATGCTGAAACATATGAGTATAAACAGATGTTTGTTTCATTTATTTAAGAATAGAGATAAATATTTCATTTATCTATTTTATATTTGATATCAAACTTTAAATTATATCATACTGCTAAAATGTTTTTATATCGACTTTTTAAAATGCAAGTTTGATGATTAAAAAATTAATATAGTAAAAAAAAAAAAGTGACTTTTGACTAATACTTTTGAAAATTGGCTAATGATCCTAGTGAAGCCTCTAGTATGCTTTCAGTATTAAAAAATGGTAATGCATTATGCTGAAAAGAATTATTTTTTTGTTTCAAAAACTCTATTATTTTTATTTATTTGTATTAGAAATTAACTATTTTATTGATTTTGACTGTAAACAAATGCTGAAAGACTACATTTAAAATAGTGTTTCTCATCGTCCATATTGTAAAAATGGAGGCAAAACTTTTATCTCGCTTGTTTTCATTTTCTTTAAAAGTGACATTTTATAATGAATTATCTTCTTTTTTGTTGTTGTTTCGTTTTTAAATTATTATTTAATTTTCTCTAAAAACCTGTGTGTTATGAATATTTTCATATATGAAACAAAACTTAAATGCATTTCTTCAGCTGCATTAACATTGCTGCTACATAATGTGTTCTTTGTATGCATTATGTAAGATATGTTTTTATGATTATGCCTTTTAAAATTCCAATTTGTGTAGACTGGATTTCATAACATATATGATATACATCGCAGGTTCAAACAGTAATTTTTAAGCAAAAAGTATATTGCTGACAAATGTATTAATTTAATATCTGGATCTTTTGTGTTAAAATTTTTAAAACCTAAACTTTTTTTTTTTCCTTGTTCAGTTATACTGTGTCTATAAAGTTACTATACATTTTTGAAAAATGGGTTTTAAGTTCAATTTCTTTGCAGGTGATCTATTAGAATGCTTTCAACAAAAGAAAAAGTAGCTATTATCTGTGCTTGTTTGTGTGGATTAAAGTGCAAGAAGCCTTTACCTGTGTTAAGTTGCCACAGCTTCCAGCAAATAATAATACATTTATTTCTTGCTGAGCTATTTTAGTCCACAGCTTCCAGCAAATATTAATACATATCTTGCTGAGCTATTTTAGTCGTCAGCCTCAAACTTATGCACAATTTGAATGTCTTATGCAGGTTTATTTAAATGATATGGTAGAGTTTCCAAAAAGCAGAATATGGAATAGCAAGATCACAGCTGTTTTCACATAGATGACTTGGAGCTATGGTGTGTCTCATAAATATAAAGACACTGATATTTTCAAAATAATATTTTATTAATTCAGTATTCAGAAATATGTTTATGCATATAACAAAAAGCATGTACCAACAAACATTTTACAGTAAATTAAATTAGAATTAAATAATTTCAACTAGAAAATTGATAAATGGAAACAAATTTGCTGTCTCATAAGTATAAAGATATTTTACATACTTTTGAATTATCATCCAATAATAGATCCATTTTTTTTAATGGCAGCAATTATTCTAGCTGGCATTCTGTTTATTAAGTTGTCTAAGTATTCTGGCTTTATATCAAACAAACTTCGTTTGATTTCTTTTTTCAACTCAAGGTCGTTTGAAAACTGTCTTCCAGATGCATATACACTGCGAACGAGAATGCGCCAAAGATTCTCAACTAGATTTAAATCAGGGTTATGTGTGGGCCACACCATGACATGAACATTGTTATCAGCAAACCATTTTTTTATGAGTCTTGATGTGTGAATCGGTGCATTATCCTGTTGGTACAAATAATTCCGACAACTAACAGTTTCAGCAGTTGGCAACAAGTGACTATCGAGCACTTCTATATACACTTTAGATGTCTGTTTAGCTTCTAGAAAAGCAATATCTGTAGTTCCATTAAAAGCGAAGGCACCCCAAACCATCACAGAACCTTGCCCTTTCTGCCTACTGAAGAGGGTTCGAGGTTCACGTCTTAAATTGTGCCAATAAGAATTCCAACCATCTGGGCCATCCAAGATAATCTCTTTTCATCTGAAAAAATGACTTGCATCCATTTGTCTTTCCAATGCATATGATCTTTAGCCCAGAGTAGCCTCCGTTCTTTGTGTTCTTTTTTCAGTAAAGGAAATCTGCAGATATGCTGGCACACAATATTTTTGCTTTCATTTACTATGTCCTTTGAGATCAACTCATTCAGAAACTTATTGGAGTGACATTTTTTGCGACAAAACAAGTCGCACGATCTTGTGATCTAGTCTTTCGTGATCTGCCAGATCGTTTTCTTGAATTTAAATTGTAAGTTTTTGATAAAATTTTATGAACGCAGCTGTGCTTCTCCCAGTTTTTTTACATATTTGAGAAACTGTTAAGCCATTAGCTTTAAATCCACATATTTTTCAAATCTGATCTTTAGAAATTTCAATATTCCACAGCATCGTTATAATTGAAACAAGTCAAACAACTTTGCTCGTTTGGGTAACTTAAAGCGTATTTCTGTGCATGCACATTATTTCTGTATGCGTGCATTCGAAAAAAATTTGCATGTGAAGCAGTTTCAAATTTGTTTTTATATTTATGAGACAGCGTAATATATATATTTTTTTATTATTATTAGAGTCGAAATTATTTTATTTTAATTTAAACCCCGATGACAGATTCATTTCATTGTTCTTAATATGAGGTATAAAATTTAATATCTTATACTGAATTAATAAATGTAATTTCAAAAGCATCTGTGTCTTTATATTTATGAGACGCACTGTACATATAACTGTTTCTTGTACTCTTTGCACCACATCCGGTGTTATCAGAGGTCTGCCTAAGCAATTTCCATTTTTAATGCTACCAGTTAGCTTAATTTTTTTAATTGCTACTTTGATAGTGGCTGGTTTTCTGAATTTGTGAGTAAAGGCCACTTGCATTTGTTCATATATGTGGATCCATGTAGACAAGCACAAACAATGGCTATTCTTTCTTCTGTTGAAAGCATCCTATTAGATTACTTCCAAAAAGAAATTATATTTACAACATATTTCTCAAAAATATATAGTGACTTTATAAACACCCTGTATTTGTATGTAAATAATGTTTATACAAATTTTTACTTTTGTAATTTGGTCAGTTTAAACAGATTTATAAGTGCACTGTTATTTATTATTATTGGTGCTTTATAACATGGTAAGATGATCTTTATAACTTAATAATATGTTAAAATGTTGCTAAATTTTAAGATTTTGATTTATTATCATTTTTATATTTTACAGGGGTGTGAGCTTATTAACAGAAACACAAGAATTGTACTTCTCTGAAGCTTCTCTCGCTCTTGGATGTGAAAATTTAAGTTTATAGAATAAATTAATATTTTTGTACATAAACTATGTTGTTTACAAGACGATCTGCTAATTCTATGTATTATAATATTGTTAATACTTGTAATAAATAATTTATTTTTTTACTTTAAAGGTGTTGTAATTTTCAAATACATATATTGTATAGATAATTTCTTTACCATTTATTTCCTGGAAAGGTAAAAAAAGAAATCAAAATTATATTTTCTTTGAAATATGAGAGCACTTTTTAAATTTGAATAGTTTTCATCATTTGTTCTATATTATGTTTTTTAAGAATTTATATTTAACAAGTGGACTTGTGTGAAGATTTCACACTGCAGTCTAATATTTTTTAGCAATATCTAATATTTTTAGATACAGGTTTAAAAGGCTAAAAAAAAAAAAATTAAGGACTAAAAATATCTGCAAACAACATCAGTCAATCTCAGAATATCATCAGAATATCATCTCATTTGTTCCATCAAAGTTACAGTAAAAATTGACCGAAAATAGCAAATGCAAAAGAAAAATTTATCAATTGTAAGTTAACTGCATTAGATGGTGACATCCTCTGTTTTGGGAAAAAAAAAAGCTTGGGGGTAAAGAAAAATAAATTGAGCATTTGAATTTAAATTTTGCTTTATAATCATAAATATAAAATAAACGCTTGCAGCAACTATGTCCCACTTTATTGGACATTTTTTTTATAATCATTGTTGCAGTATTTTATTTTTGTGGCAACACTAATTTGAGGAAAACATTTGATTTCATGTATGTAAACAATGCCGATTTAATTTTTAATTAATTGCAATTTTTAATCAAAATACATGTTTTAACGAAATGTGAGTGTACTATGTCAGAAGCTGCTTCAAAATCCTTTCATATGGTATCACATTTATCGTTCTGCGTTTTTTATTTGCTTGGAAAAAGGGATGTTGACAACAGAAATAATATATAGGATTTTAATTATGTGTTTTTCGATTTATTGTAAGGAGGTTTTCTCAGCATTATGTTGTGTATCATATTTTTCTATTGCATAGTAATGAAAACTTTATTATTTAGTGATAACTCTGCTGTATATAAATAAAATCTATAATAGAGCAGGCGGCAGCGACAAATATGCTACATCATTGAGTTGCAGTATGAAATTATTATGTAGGACAAGATTATTAGGAGTAGATTAAGGAATGACTGGTCTGCCTCGTCATATTTTGATAGGATATGAGCAGCAGAGGGCTCCAACTCGTCATTTTGGTGGTACTATCACGTCATTGAGTTACGAGATGAAATTGGTGACATAAAGGTGGTTGTTGTCGTGTTCATGGATATACAAAAAATCAAGAAAGAAAGCCTCAGATATTGTCAAAGGTCCAGAGGACCACTGGCACCAGCTTTGGTGCTTCAGGACTGTAAAGGATCTCCCGAAGTGGATCCATTAATTAGCGGTAACCAGTCAAGTTTTAAGATATATGCGGTAAGGGATGGGCACTCGAAGATGTGTCTCAGTGTGAGCTGAGTTTCCAGGCAGTTCCTGCAATTAATATAGGTTCTTGTTCTATCAGGAAAGATCTTCATTCTCTTATAGTGATTTGTTCTTAATCTAGCCAGTGTAGTTGTTACATTTCTATGGAAATCAAAGTCAGTGATTAAAGGCTTCCTAGAGGGCTGATTAATAAGTCTATATCGGGCCACAAAGTTCGTATCTGCCAGTGTGATGGTGGAACTAGGTTGGACAAGATTTCGCACCTCTTTGGTCAAAGCATCCGCACACTCATTACCCTCAATGTTTACATGTGCAGGTATCCACTGCAGCACACAAGACTTCCTCTTGCAATGCAGCTGATCGAGTAAGTCATTTATAGTTGAGGTCATGCTTGTGTCTCTGTTTCCAATGGCCTCTAAGGCCGATTTAGAGTCTGAGAAAACAACCAGTCCTTCAGCTAGATCTATATCTTGAAAATTAGTCAGGTAATAAGAAATTAAAAAAATATTTTGGTCTGCCTGTGCATAACCCCGGTAGACTAAAATGTATGCCAGAAAAACACGTCATGTAGTACAATTGAGACCCAATAAACATAAAAATTTTCATTACACTGCCCTATATATTATTACACCATCGACTTTCAAGATGAATTAATGGTAAAGGAAAAGTTTATTAACACTACGTGATGGAATAAATAATTTGACTCGGCGTATCTTGGTAAAATGCAAATAGAATGGGAGACAATTCGTCATCTTGGCAGTACTATCACGTCATCGAGTTATGGCATGAAATTTTAGTACATAAAAGATACCGATTAGTACACTGCAAATATTTCAGTCTGCCTCGTCTTATCTTAGTATGAGATGAGCAGAGTGGGGCACCAATTTTTCATTTTGACGATACTATCATGTCATCGAGTTACGGCCTGAAAGTTAACACAGCAAAATGAAATATTGACTATTGATACCCCTTTAAGACTGCCAGTTGGTCCCTATTTACCTAAAACGTCCCTAATTTTTAACTTGGTCCCTAAAAGTCCATTTTTTCACTAAGTCCCTAAAAGTACCTTTTTTCAGTATAATTGCCTCTAAATTAATTTTTTTTTTCCAGATTTTTCAAATTTTATCATGAAAATTTAGATTTGTTTAAAATTTATTGCTCTAGATAGCAGCACATAACTGAACATTAGTAGAAAATTTACAAGATCAATCAAGGAGAATTGATAGTGAATAGAATAAATTTATTTTGGACAACTTGTATCAATGCAAAACAAGCAAATGGAGAACTAAAATACCTAAACCTCTCTATGTTTTTAAAATGTAGCCTTAGTTTGTACCATGGCAGTGCAGATGTAGAGCGAGGATTTTTCATTGCAAATTAAATTCTTTCTGTAGAACGAACCTCTGTGAAAGAATGGATGCTAATGCTAGGTCATAGTCGGCAAACTTTTTCACTTCCACGTGCCAATTTATTTCAAAAAATTTTTTAAGTGACCCCAGCGTGCCAACAACGCCCTCCCTCCTCCCGTGCAAAAAAAAAGAATGCATGAAAATTATTTATTTTCATTTATTATTATTAAATTGACATAAATATGAATAACATACCTGCAGGTAATAACAGAATACACATTATATTAAATAATGTATGATGTTGAAAACTCAAACCAACACAACTTGTCACATGAAAATATTAATTAATAGTAGTAATAATTATAGAAAAAACATAATATATATAAGAAATAATTATAGTAATCTTAAAAAAATATATTAAAAGCTCAAATCGAAACAATTTGCCAAATGACTGTAATAATTATCGCAATACATGGTGTTTGCCCCTTGGGATCTGTTGACTTTGACATTTTAAGCAGGATGGTGGTTTTATAATGAAGGTAATTTTGTTTTAAAACAGACGATGAGAAAAGAAGCATTTAAAAAATCATTTACGAATCATATCTGCAAAATATTTGTTTGACACCTGCTATTAAATGGAAAATTATTATTTAAAAAATATATTAAAATGCATAAGGAGAAATTAGCAAATATAAAAAACTTTACCTAAAATGTCTGTCAAAGAAATTTGTTTTCTCTTCGGTTTTTGTTGATTCAGTTTTGTTTTCAAATTTCACTAAAAAAGCAATGCATTTTTTTTTTTTTTTCAAGAAGAAAATTAAAAACTTTGTAATGTACTTAATACAGCCACAACATCTTGGAATTCAGGTGTTAGTTTCTCTTCACCGAGTTTTTTATCACTCTCATTTAACTAATTTTCACAAAATTTTGTTTCTGCTATCAATTTGCAGCTATCTTTTGTACAAAAAAGTAAATCATAAGTCAAAAGTGACAGTGTAACTGATATCATATTTTTCGAGTCAAGATTTATTAGGACTTTTTACTGATTGTACCTTGATTGGGACTTTAAGTAACTGGCGTAATATGCAGAGTGATGCTTTAAGCGGGTAACGGTTTAACCATGCCTTACAGTAGTTATATTTTAAAGTAATTAGAAACAGAAGAAAAGTAATTTAAAGTAATATCATCTTTATTAATCATCCTATATTTCTCAGGCCACCATATTTGAAATTCTCTACTATGAAAATCTACTGAAATTATCTACTCTTTCTGTTTTTAGCCACATTGGCCATGTTTAATAAATATTACTTTAACTTTGCAATCTAATCATTCTTAGATTATCATCCTTGACAGTTAAGTTAGTTTAACAATAAAAAAAAAAGTCATAATAGAGTTGATGATACCACCACTGGAATAAAAGCAAATCAGAATAATAATAAAATGATGAGCCACTGAGTTTACTGAGATTTATAAATAACAGAATTATGTCATCTGCCAGATAAATTACCCTCCTCCATGAAACTGATACATAAAAGAACAAAAATATTTCTTGTTATTCAATATTGAACATATTAGTGTTCTCATTTACTATTATCTTAATTTATGTTTCTTTAATTAATTAAATCATTAAAAATTATTAGAGTAAGTTATCTGTAAGAGCAGGAAATATCTAATAGCTTTTGCTTGGTATTTATTTATAGGAAATATCTTTAAATTGTTTATAAATCCCATTCTTCCTTCATGATGAAATTTCAGAAGCAATAAAGCAAAAAAATAATTTGTTTTGTACATTTCTCTCTCTCAATGCGAATCATCGGCGTCACAGTACGAAATCGATGGATGATAGTGGGGCGGGAGTCAGAGGTCAAATATTTCTGAGCAGGTAGTTCAATGATATGACAAGTACTTATAACAAACAAAAGCTATTTTCAGTCAAGCTCATGAATTAATTGAAAAAGAAAAAAATGAGGTGCAGAATTTCGGTGGAGTTTGGACTAAATTTCTATTTAGAACTTAAAACAGTTGTGTGTCAAAAATATCCTTATCGTGTCATAGGTTCGCTGATCCTGTGGCAGGCTAAACATAGCAGGTGCTTTAAAACATTATTATGAAAATCATGCTGCTGCTCTAGTTTCAATACCAAGTAAAATGATAAAGAGGGCTAATGTTGCATTTCAAAACTATCAGAGTTAACCTAGAAAATTAAAAGAAGAAAAAAAAGAAAAGTACAACTTAAAGTGCAGAAGAGGAAGAAAGCAGAAAAAAAGCTGAAGAAAAAAAAATTAAATATATATCTTGAAAAAAGATTTGAAGATTTAAACAAAAATTTGAGTGAAGGAGAAGCTGTATCGGGCAGATTGATTGCTGAAGGCAACCATAGGTTGAAAAGTGCTTTAGAAGAAGGGAACCTAACTGAAGTTAAAGTTGCACAAAATCTGATTACAACTGGTATAACAGCTAACAAGAACTGAAAGTGAAAAAGGATAAAGTTGATAGCTTGTCTACTGTTATAAATAAAAGAAAAAATAATATAAATACAAATTTTATGAGTCAGAAACCTAAAAAAGTTAATTTGTGAGAAATCTGTAAAAAAAAAAAAAAATCTAATTAAACAAGTTAAAAAAATATTATGTGTACTTTTTCATTGTTAAAAATTGTATTTGATATATTATTTGATTTGCATAAATATTGTGTTTATTTTCAGGTCCCTATTTCAGATTTTGTGTCCCTATAAAGTCCCTAATTTTTAATTGTTAGGTCCCTAAGTACCTACTATTTGGACCAAAGTTGCTGGCATCCCTGTGCCCCGTTCTAATCATCTGATACAAAGATATGACAAGGCAGACTGAAATATTTTTATTGTACTAATCGGTATCTTTAATATGTTAAAATATTATGTCGTAGCTCGATGACAAGATAGTACCATAAAAATAGGCAATTGGCACCCTGCTCTGCTCATCTCGTACCAAGATCACAGATAGTAACAGACTGAAAGATTTGTATTGTACTAAACGGTATCGTTGATGTTTTAAAAATTCATGTCATAACTCGATGACTTGATAGTGCTGTAAAAAATCAATTGACTCCCCGCTCTGCTCATCTCGTACCAAGATATGATGAAGCAGACTGAAATATGTGTATTGTACTAATCAGTATCTGTAATGTGTTAAATTTCATGTTGTAACTCAATGTTGTGATAGTACTGAAAAAATAACAAATTGTTGCCCCGCTCTTTTCATCTCGTACCAAGATATGACAAGGCAGACTGAAATGTTTGTATTGTACTAATCAGTATCGTTAATGTACTAAAATTTCATGCCGTAAAACTCAATGACTTGATAGTACAGACAAGATGACAAATTGGCACCCGTTCTTTTCGCATTTTACCAAGATATGCTGAGTCAGATCATTTATTCCATTTTGTACTGTTAATAAATTTCATTTACCATTAGTTCATCTTGAAAGTCTATAATGTAATAATATATAGGGCAGTGTAATGTAAAATATTATGTTGGGTCTCAATTGTACTACATAACATGTTTTTCTGTCATAAATTTTAGTCTGCGGGGGGGTCCTACCAGGATATGCCCAGGTACACCAATATATTTAAAAATACTATATTTAACCTTTTTTTGCCACCAATTTCATCTCGTAACTCAATGACATGATAGTACCGCCAAAATGACGAGTTGGCGCCTTCTACTGCTCATATCGTACCAAAATATGACGAGGCAGACCAGCCATTCCTTAATCTTCTCCTACATCATGATTTCATCCCATAACTCAATGACGAAGCATTTTTGTCGCCTCTCCCCGGTCTATGAGATATGGCAATTAAATAATGAGACTGGTGTGAGAAATTATATTTATTCCAAATAAATATATTATTGTTGTAATTATATGTAACTGTTATCCCCTTCAACATACATTCCTTCCCTATCTATACACAGCTGCATAAATGTTTTCCATTGTTCAAAACTAAATAATACTGCAGCTCATCAGTTGTCAGCCTCTTCAACAACTCTGCTGCATTTGCTTTTACTTGTTTAAAAGACTGAAATCGAAACCTTCAAAAATTGCCAACAGAATGTTGACAAATGTTAAAGGAGGTGTTTGGTGATAATGTTATGTCACGTGAGCGAGTTTTTGAATGGCACAAATGGTTTTTTGAAGGCTGGGAAGAGGATGAACGTCCTGATTGACCTGTGACTGCAAGAACTGAAGGAAACGTTCAGAAAATTAATGAAACTGTACTGAAAGTAAAATACATCTACATCTGAAAATTACATCATTAACTTGCATTTTTATTCATAAATCTGCACCATTTTATAACAGTTGCATTTTAATTTATGTAACTTTCCCTCCTTTTTCCTTTAATTTGAATATTTATTTTTTAAATATAAAATTCAAACCAAATTACATCGATCTGGAAGTTAAAAAAAAAAAATGTAAGATCTAATTTGGTTACTTATTCGCACTTTAAAAAAATAAATGTTATGTAGTGAAGAAGTAAAACTTTTAAAAGTCAGTCCATATCATAAATCGCAAATATGTGCATCAGCAATATTGACGTCATAACAATGAAGTTAAAATGCATAATTGCAACAATGGAGCTAAATTTTCATTTAAAAGTAAACAATGTCAATATTATCTCTATGGGAAAATTGGAAATTTTTAGGCCGACATTTCAGGGCTTTGGGGTTGATGAATATTTTTGATTTTTTTTCCCCTATAAATTGTATTGGATGCAGGGTTGTAAAAAAAAAAAAAAAGGGTTTTTTTTTTTTTTAACCCAGCCCGGGTGGGTTTTATTAAAAAACTCGGGTTAAATGAGCAATTTTCCCCGGGTAAATTGGGTTAAAATGCCAAAATGTGGACTATGATTCCACCTTCCTCACAAATAATAATCTTCAGGGTTGCCACTGTATAGGAAAAACTGTAAAAACTGAGGGAATTTAAAAATGAGTATTAAAAACAAAGAATTTTACTAAATTTTGGTACTTTGCAAAATTTATCTGTTGAAATTTTGAAAATTCTCAGAGGAATTATTCAGAGCAAATTTATTTTTTTGCTCAGGAAAGCGGAAGGAATTTGATTGCCGAAATAAGTAGCAATCCTGATCTCAAATACAATCTTTGTGAACATTTAATAGTCTAATAGATGGGAATGACTTTATAGTCTTAATAATGATCTAAATATTTTTCTCTGTTCTTAAAATACATATATGATTTCTTTATTTAAATCACAAACTAATTTTAAATTGCAAAGCTATCAATTGTGTGTTATTTAATAATAAAATATAAATATAACTTTAAAAAAAACTTACTCTTTTGAAATTATCAATTATCATAAGATTAGCAAATGTTGATAAAAGAAAATATCTTACAACAAAAATTTTTCTTATATGTATATATAATCTATTCATATATGGTTAAATTTTTAGTTTTTAATACTAATTCATTTAGAAGAAATTATTCCTATTCAAAAACTTCACCTAATATTACCATGTGACCTCCAATTTGCCTTTTGGCTTTTTGTGAAAACAGAAAAAAACCCATAACTTCTTAATTATGATACGTATCGAATCTGTTTAAAGTTATTATTACTTCTAGGAAAAGGGCCGAAAATTTATGTATGACAGATTTTTGATGATATTAAAAATGGCCCCAAAGGGGGAAAAAAGAGGGGTTTTAGAAGAAATAAATTCATAACTGCGTCAGTTCACAAGATATCAAATCCGCTTAAATGTATTATAAATCCTCTTAATATTATCTAAAACTTTTATATTGACAAATTTTTTATAGGACCAACCCTTATAGCAAAAAAAAAAAAAAATTAAAAACAAAAAAATCCCTGCCGGCTTCGCCTGGAAACAAGTTTGATTTCGAAGTGGGCGTTCCCAACTGTGGCATCATGGCAAAAAGGTCATTTCTTCTGCAATTCCCAACAAACAGGCACTCCAGGGTCTGTGTCTTCGAAATCTACCTGTGCCTGTAGGCCGGGCTATCAGGGATTTTTTTGTTATCTTATAGCTGTTAAAAAAATGGTCTGTTCTGTCAGTCTGTTTGGAAATTTGTCTTTATTTTGTCCTGTCTTAACTCTTTATTTATCTCTCTTCCTAAAAGAATTATTCACTGCCTCTTTTTCCCCCTTACCTGTTATTGCCCCCCCCCTTCCATAAAGCTCTTTTTACTTCTAACAACAACAACACAAAAGCAATCTTGCTGCTCAAAAATAGTGATTTTCTGCTCCAAAAATAATATTTTTGCTGCTCCAAAATGATGTTCATGCTGTTTCATCACTACATTATTTTCATTATTGCAACAGTTATGAATGAAATATTTGTGTTGAACATAGCATAATATATCTTCATAGCTGAGAACCTTCTGATATTTATCAAGTCAAATAAAACTGTTTTGAACCAGAAAATTTACATAATAGATATAGAGTGTGACTTATTTCTACGTGATATACATTTGATTTCATTTATTAAGAAGCCATTCTAATTAAATATAAACAAGACTGGTACAGTTATGTTTCTTGTATTATTCATTAAGTAAGTAAATTTTAATCCTACTTTGTATACAAGTTCTCTTTTTGTCTTGATATGTATTATCATCAAAGTTGTAAAAAACCCATCCCGGGTGGTGCCCACTACAACCCTGATTGGATGTATATTCAATTTTGTGACTTTAAAACTTGTAACTTTGACTTAAAATTTTTTGCTAATTAAAAAAATAGTGATACCAAAGCGAGGTAATTCTGTTGAAAAACTTGCTGAAATATTTTTATTCTTAAAGTTATGAATGCAAATCTAAGGATATAGGGAAAAAATAACAGACGAAAATTATTAAATCATACTTCAAATCATTTTATGTTGTTTTATTCTATACAATAAATTCTGTGTTGCAAAATTACATTGAAAGGTCTGCTTTAGTAACTCATTGCTCAGAAAGTTAGCTGTTACTTCTACGAAATCTCCTTTGTGTAAATTCAAAAAATTAATTTTCCTTGCCAAAAATCATTGCCACTTGCATTTCTTTTTTAAGCACCTCAGAGTAATTATACTGTATGACTATTCAGAATTAATCATCATAAAGTGGTTTCATCATCTTCTCATAGCACTCATCTGTAATTTTATCTTTCATCTGTTCCCTCACTTTTTTGAATGTGTCATGGAGACAGCCCTGTAAAACACAAGAAAAAAAAAAACTTTTAGCAGTACAACAAAATTTAAATCACATAAGAATAAACATCGAATAGTAACTTCCTTTGTATATTTTTAAAGATGTTAACACCAGGGCCCACTTAAGACTTAGAAGTGGGGGAAGCCCAACATCACACAGGGGGACCCCTTTTACTCTGCCAATTATGCTTCTACAATTTGAATTTTTACCTTCAAAATTTCGAGTAAACTTTTAATGTTAAACTAAAACTAACTACCTATATACATATAAAAAATATTTTGTTATATGCATAATTATACATAACAAATTAATTTACAAATATGGAACAGATGCGAATATTTGAACTTCAAAATATATTTTATTCTTCACAAATTGCAGGATTTGCCAGTGCTAAGAACAATGCAGGGACAACAAATATTTGACGTAAATGTATGCTTGGCTGCAACACAATTTTGCTTCTATTTTATAAACAGAAATTCAGTATCACCTGAATGCTAATTACTTTCCCCTTTATTTAAATAACCTATTCTACATATTTTATATCATTTCTTCACTCTTTATGAATATAAACAAAATATAATTATACAGATTAAAATTTCTGTTATTTATAGTATGTTTGAAATTAAAATATAAAACATAAGAAAAATGAAAATAAGTTGCATTTGTAGTTTTTAGTAGCTTTAAGTACTGTTTTATACCATTTATTATGTCAACACCGAAAAAAAAAAAAAAAAAAAGAGTATAAATGTGTCAGTAATAATCTGAGGGAAAATTTAGTAGCTTTAATTATGAAAAAAAAAAAAAACATATTTTACCCTGACTGACATTTTTTCCCTAAAAATTAGTTTTGAAAAGTAAATTTGGGGGCCCCTTTGTATTTCAGTGGGTAAGCTCGAGCTTCACAGGCATATTCAGTAAACAGGTCCTGGTTAACACAGTGTACAAATTTTCCTTGATTAGTGCGTTAATTAATTCTTACAGTATTATTGCACCAATTGAAACATAGTACATTCAATGAAAAAAGCTACAATAGATCTACAGCCAGCTTTTTACCACAGGCTAATATTTAAATAGAAAATCTATTAATGTACTCAATATTATTTTTGATGTGTTATTAGAAAGCACAGTTGGCAAAAAAAGAAAAGAAAAGAAATTAACCAATATGTCTTCTTTCAATGTATGTTAAAAAACACGCGTAAGGGTTGTCTTCTGTTATGTATTATTTCAGAAGACTTATTTAATTTAATACCTCAGAAGCATAATTGAGGTGGACTAACTAATTTAAATAGTTTTAATTTACATCACAGAACAAGTACCTACACATAACCACTGAGCTCCAAATCCAAATATAATATATATAGATAGAGCTCAATGCACATAACACACAGATTACATCTACACACTACAGTGGAACAACAACATTTTATCAATAGGTGACAGTAAGACTCCAGTAGCTACTTTCTGTGGTGCTGCCATCTAGTATTTATATTTTGAAGTAAACACCACATCTTCATACTGTAATTGTACATAACTCTGAAATTATTACGAACAACGAATTTTTACATCTTATTTTGATTTTTTGGTAAAGTTTATTTCAGGATACAAAACAAAAAGTCATTCGGTTAAGTATTTTAGGAATTGTGAAGGCTTAAAATTTAGAATTCCTAATGTTAAATTCATTTGTAATCGCATGGTTCATACATTTTGAAAGAAATATAAAAAGTCCTTGAAAAAAAGGTTCTGTATCAAGTGCTTGAATGTCCTTAAAAATTTGAAAGTGGAATAAAAATCCTTGAATTTTCAAAGAAAATTTTGGCTTTATCTGATTTTTTTTTCTACTAAGTGAAGGGGGAAAAAATGTAGAAGGAAATTATTAGATTCGTTTTCTTTAAATAAAAATGTAATAGTATAAAAAGAAATTTTATTTAAGACATTAATTCTGCTCTTGTAGTTAGGGTGTCAACGATTTAAATCAGTGATTAAATCAACTGATTTTTTTTAATCATAATTTTTTTTTTTAATTTAAATGACATAAAATAATAAAATCTAAGATAAACATAATTTGGAAAGTTTCTATGGATATTTTACCTTATGAATAAACGAAAAAAGCTTTGAATAATTGTTTCTAACCTTAATTCCTTAGGCTTGTAAAAAATTAAGTACAGTAAGTTTGTAAAAAGCAAGTTTTTATTGGGCATTAAAAGCATTTTATTTAAAAATGATATTTAAGTGTAATATAATTTGCAATGTCATAATTTCTTTTAAATAATCAAATTATTCCTTCTTTTACATAAAATAAGAATATCAAGTATAATAAATTTCTACTAGAGTAAAGAATAAATCGCCAGTGCCTTATTTTTGCAATAATAAATTTATAGCAAATTAGAACTAAAGAAGAATGAAAGAATGACATCTGCTCAACGTCCATTGTAAAACAACGTATAAGAGGGGAAAAAATCTAATTTATATAAAAATGTTAAGCACAGCAACAGCTTCTTCAGTAGAGGTTGAATGATTTATTTTATTTTTTCACTTTTAAACTCATACATACACTAAATAAAGAAATTAGTTAGGGATTTAAAAGGATACAATCCTCTTTTTAACGCTTTCCAACCTAGTTGAAAAGTGTTTATGACTTCGATTTGTCTGGCTGTCTGTCCGTGCTCTTACTCCCGTAAATATGCTCCGATTGTCCTGAAATTTTTGTATGTTATTGTCGTTTACTATAGCATGTTCCCTATTTCAACAGAAGTGTGTAGCACTTATAGATTTTTTACAGCGACAGTCAAAAGTATTCCGTTACATTACATTCAATGGGGAATAATCGGTTCAAGCGCATTATGATGAAGCTACGTCATTCAAAACGCAATGAAATTCATATATAATTATGAAGCGCATTAAAACATGCTTTTTGTAGAATATGGGGTGCAAGGCATTTATTATTCATTGACAGGGTCAAACAAAAGAATTCTTTTACATTATGGGGATAAATCGTCTGCAGTGTAATTTAGTGATATTTCGCTATTTTAAACATAATGAAAATTATATGCATTACTGAGGTGCACTATAAATTGCTCTCTTGTGTGCATTGCGTTAATTTACAGGGACACATAAAATATATTGGTTACAGTACATGTGCGATATTATGAGCGATATATTAGCGAGTCTATGTGTGATAAGTGCGTTTTTAACTTTGGTTTGCATTTTTAACTTTTTTTTTTCATACCACGTGTGTGTTTATAAACTCGGTTGACCCTATACAGGGCTACACAAGGAAATTCGTAAGTACTACAGACTATTGGAGTGAATTGCTTAAGGGTAGTTTTTAATTGTGTTTTCGCATTTTCCTGCTGAACTATATTTAGTAGACTAATAGAAGTTTGTGGAATATAAATAAATTCATATACAGGGCTACGAAAAAACAAAAAACATTGTCGTTTACATTTGGTAATTGCTGCGAATGAGTTTTAAGTTGCCTTTTAGCTTAATAGGTGGTGTGTACAAAAGTCTTCAGATAAAATACAAGGCTGTACAAAAGATTTCGAGTGCATTTCCTTCGATTGACGAAAATTGCTAAATGTGAATATTCTAACTAAAATAAATTTTATCATACTATATATCCACATCTATTGATCATATACAGGGCTGCACAAACTAATTCGACTACTTTTTTGACACTAGAAGGTAATTTCGAAAACTGTATTTATCAATGCGTTATGTGTTTTCTAAACTGTTTACTTACATACCTTCTTTCACCTTATTTAACGGTGAAGTTTCGTTACAGTTTTCTGGCTGTGTTGGAAAGTGCTTCATAATCTATGCTTGACGCATGATTTTTCGTTCTTGTTTTCTTTTTTTTAAATTTGAAATGCTGAATGCTAATAATCCCCATTGAATAGCAACAATGCTGCTATTTAATATTTTGGTTGTTTCAGATATAACTGGCTATTCTTATATTTATACTCTGTATCTGTATGTGTGCATGAATGAGTAACTCATTTTCATATTTTTTTTTCATCATACACATGCACGTGCATTGTATATGTGTTTAGATTTAGGCGATTAACAGCACAAATGCAAAACAAGTTGCAAATATTTGTTTGTTTTGGTATTTGTGCTATTAACTACTTGTTTTTATTAATTTTGTAATTACTTACCTCTAAGCCATTTTGTAAGGATGCAGCACCCTGCCCTTTATTAAATTGGCAAAATGCATTCTGTTTGTTTTTTTTTTTTGTTTTGTTTTGTTTTTTTAATAGTGAAATTTATTTTTAGTTGTGCCCTGAGATTTCTTGTAAAAAACTTTTCCTTACCACATTATTTCTAAATTCGTGTGGACGAGACCTTGCAAAAATATTGAACTTTATTTATTTACAAAAACAGGAAGTTATTAAATCATGTTGTAATTTAATTAATTTTTTCAAAATAGTAATTCATAAAAATCATTAAAAATTAATGTCAATTTATTTATCATATTCAAAAATTATATACTTTTTTCATTATATCATTACTAAACACATTACTAATATAGAGATGTAAATAAAACAATGTTAAATTAATTACCAGAACTTAAATTTTCTATAGCATACCACTTTCGGTAGCATTTAGCATACCGTCCTTAGTGCTAAGAATGCTGGAAATTTTCTCATATATATAGGAAAATATGTGAATTCAACCGAAAGTTTTAATGCAATAGGAAAACAGGAGATAACGGGTTGCAACAAATAGTAAATTGCAGATTGAACCAAAAGGTTAATTGACCAAAAGGAAAACAGGAGATAATGGGTTACAGCCAATAGGAAATAGCGTGGGGAAAGAACCAAAGAAATTGAAAAAGTCCAAAAGAAATTAAGAAAAAGAGGTTTTTATGTAATGTTTCTAACAATCTGATAATGGAGGAATCGTGAATTCACAATTAACAATATTTTTATAATTATTGTAAATATGGAAGGCTTCAAGAAAGTAAAGTTCATGTATAGCAGTAATTGTCTTGAAAATACCTATTACTAAAAAATTTTAAAGATCTAATAAGAATTCTTTGAAATCGACAGGCAATGTGGTGACAACCATTTTAATGCATGCAATGTTGTGTCCTTAAAAAATTCTTGCATTTTATTTGTTCTCAAGTGTACAACTCCGATTCAAAAAATTAGAATAATGAAAAGAAATACGGTCAAGGGAAATGAAAATCGAATTTATCAAATAAATAATCAACAATATCAAATATAAAGTACTATAATATGAATCTGCATATTTTGCAGATTATAAAAATGTAAACACATTACAATGAAATAGAAAATATATTTAAATCAGCTAACAACAAAAAATTCAAAATATTAGAATACTTTCTAACATAGTTCAAAAAATTAGAATAATGAAAATATATTGAAGATAATTTAAACTCTAAGTATTTTTACTTGCTAATCAGTACTTTGTTGCATCACCCTTAGCTTTAATGACAGCTCTTAAACGTTCTGGCATGTTTTTAACTAAAGGTTCACAATGTTTTTTATCCAAATTCGCCCATATGCTCTTTATACTAGAAATAAGTTCTTTTTTGTCTCTAGGCGGAACTTCTTGAAGTCGTTTCTTCATAATTCCCCACAAATTCTCGATAGGATTTAGATCGGGTGAGTTTGCAGGCCAAGGGAGTACAGGTATGTCCTTATCTTTGAGCCATTTAGTTGTTGATTTGGAAGTGTGGGGAGAAGCTAAATCTTGCTGAAACAAGAAATCGTCATCACATAAATCCTCAGCTGAAGGAATCATGAAATGTTCAAGAATTTCTTTATAGACTTCTGAATTGACTGTTGTGGAAACAATACACAACCTGCCTGGGCCTTCAGCAGTCATGCAGCCCCATACCATAACAGAGGTCGCAAATTTAACCGAACGTTTTAAACATTCTTTCTTATAAGCTTCATGTTTGAGTCTCCAGACACGTATACATTGATTTCCGTGAGACACACAAAACACACTTTCATCGCTGAAAAGTATCTTTTTCCAATCGTCGTGATCCCAAAATAGCCTTTGTTTACACCATTTAACTCTAGCAGCCCTTTGCTTAGATGATAAGAATGGCTTTATCTTAGGCACACGTGATCTAAAACCTAATTTGCGAAGTCGTCGTAGTGTTGTAGATTTGGAGACATTTATACCCATTTCTTTCCATTTTCTATGCACATATCTCACACTCCGAAAACGATGTTTCTTCACAATCTTTTTCAATTGCCTTTCATCTCTTCTTGAAGTTACTGGCTTTCGACCACTTTTAAAGTGTTTATTTTGAAAACACTTATTATTAGAATATTCTCTCAAAACTCTACTCACACTTGCTTGAGAGCATTTCACTTCTTTTGCTATAAAAAGTTGTGTTTTTCCTATTTCGTGCAAGTACACAATACGATATTTCACAGCCTCAGATAAATCGCTCTTTCGTCCCATATTAAGCAAATACTACGCTACAATCAAATGCCAAACGACTTCTCATTTTCAACGGAGCACATTTTATAGTCCCACAGATGTTAATCCCGCAGCCGTTCTCTCAACTTATAAGAAAAATTTGAATATTCTAATTTTTTGAACCATGCTATCGAGGTATTCTATTTCTTTGAATTATTCTAATATTTTTTAAATAGTTAATTATTAATATATCAGATAAAAATAAATATTTATGTTATATTTATAAATGCTCTGAAGATAATTAGATACTTTTAATATATTTTTTCCTGGACGCAGTATGCAAATTGACGCGTTAGCAACATCAAATTCATTCTTTTTTACATTATTCTAATTTTTTGAATCGGAGTTGTATGAACCACGAATCCAGGCAAAACAGATTGCTATGTGAGTACTTTTTTAAGCATAACACAAATGCTACTTGGTGGAATGAGATGCAATTTTGAATTTCTATGTTTGAAGCTTCTCGAAATTGATTTCTGTTAAAAAATTCAAAGGTTATGATCATACTGTTCTCCAAATTATACATATTTTGAAATTAATAAAAACAAGGTGGAAATTGTACGTTAAACGTGACAAATGAGGTGCGTTCACTTCGTGCTATAATTAGTTTTACAATGTAAAAAAAATCATCGTTATTATTTCAGTGAAATAAATTATATCGTCTGCTTTGAGTGAAATGAGGATCCCCTTTTTTTTGCCTTACTACGTATACTATGTTTACACAGATGCGATTTTTTCTTCTTTTTTCTTTTTTTTTTTTTTTTTCTTTTTTTTTTTTTTTCTTTTTTTTTTTTTTTTTTTACACAAAAGAGCGCTGTAATATTCAACATAGAGATCTTGCTTTGCGAATGATTACCTCCATGGTTTAATATTTCTATGACCCAGGGCTTGACAAATACGGTCGCCACTGGCGACCAGGTTATTTAATCTAATGAGGGTTCTTGTTGATCTTTCTTTTTCGTACAAAAATTGACCTAAGCTTTCTTGAAATGAGCACAAATGCCATCTCCCCCCCTTTGCCAACATTAAAAAAATTAACTTTGAAACTATATTCACACAAAAAATATTTTTAACTTTTGTTTTTATTTTGGCAAAAATAAGTCCATCAAATGTAAATTTTAAAATAATCAAATCAGAATTATTTGAGACTTCGACAGAAAAATAGGCGAAAACTTGTTTTCCTGCTTCACTATTTCGTTGATGCGCTGCTCAGCAGAAATAGATTTTGTAGCATTCGGCAGTTAGCATTTTCCGAACATGCCGGTTAATTCACTCTTTACATTTTTTTTTTTTTTTTAGCCACCCACAGGGAGGCTTATTCTTTCAATCTCTATCATTTTTCATGTTTATGAAAAGTCACAGCAATCCATCGTTGCCACAGGTTAATCTCGTAAAATGAAACATTTGAAGTTACTGAAAAAATTAATAGCTCAAAAAGTATTTGTCACAAAATTGTTAGACAAACTGCGTTAGAAAGGAAAAAAATTGTTTTTTTCTTGATATAAATTTCAAATCGAATGATTATGCCGTTTTTCAAATAATGAATTTCAAAAATTACCAAAATTCACAATGAAGTCCCATAACGAAACCTTCACGCGTAAAAAGATAATCATAACGGTTGTTGCTTTCGGTCGAGAATGGACCAAACGATATTCGCGTTTTAATATTTTAACCGTTTTTAACGAAATTCTATAACTTTAGAAGAATTTTTCTTTGAATAGGCAAAATAAATGCATAAAATCGTTACAAAAATGTTAAAATTACAAAAAAGGATAGATGCAAATTATCAGATATGAAAAATAAAAAAGAAATTTGGTACTTTCGTGTTATAGCAGCAACCAAGCATGAAATATTTTTGTTTCTGTTTTCATTAATATATTGTAAATTTGGTACTTTCGTGTTATACCGGCTTCCAAGGATGAACTGCCAAACGGTCAAGATTTATCGCCAAATTATAAAGCATGTATATGACATTGTAATAATATATATATATATATATATAACATTTCTGTACGTATGTGGCCAAGTTATAGTCATATATGATGCATATATGATGTATATATATGACATGTGTATATGATGTATATACGACATGTAAAACATAAATAATATGTGTATAATGACATATATGGCACATATAGGAGTGTTTGGAATATATATATGCGTATATAGGGTGCCTATATAAGCTTTGCGATGATCTTGGCGAAATCATAACTGCAATCTTGGCATAATCATAGGAAAGGTTCAGTAAGACCTTTTTGGTGCTCCCCCAAATGTAAACCCCATGTAAACCCCTTCATGTAACATATCAATAGATAGATCTCGTCAAGCACTATTGTCTGGTCCTACTCTCCGCCTCTCACTCCCCCCTCCCTTAAGAAACATAGTTCTCTGTTTCAACTCTTTTTAAATTTTAGTTTTTCCCATCTTTCTCAGCCCCTTTAAGCCCCACACAGGACGTAGGCCTCTTCTAAAGGATCTAACGAAGTTAAAATCATCGAGGCCGACATTTCTAAGAGGGTCCCGAGGCCCTATCTTCCATAGGACCGGAGTTTCCCCCCCCCCTCTCTCACGGGGGAGACATTCAAAGTGTTCAAACCCCGTCATGTACCATATCAAAAGTTTGATCTCATCAAGCACTTTTGTCTGGTTCTACTCTCCCCCTCCTTCCCTCCCGTCTCCTGTCAGGAGCACTTTTCTTATTTATTTTTTTCAACTTCTCATATTTATTTTAGTTTTTCTCATTTTTCTCTGTTCCTATGGGCCGGACAGCTCCAAAATTTCACCAAAATTAGCTGCAAACCGCCTAAAGGTATTCCCCTTCCCGCTTCTTTTGGCGCCCTCGGTTTTTACGTATCTCTCTTGGGGGGCCCCTTTTAAAGTCCCATCTCTCAATTGCAAGTGAGGATTCATTTTAAATCAGGTCTCGTAGAGCACTTGTGTTTTGTATAGCCCCCCTTCCCCCTACCTCTTTCCAAGATCCCGTCAATTAATGCTAACTCATCATTTGTTAAACAACTTCTCTTAGCTGTATCCATCATAAAAGCTGCTATCATAGAACTTTTCATTGCCTTTTTTAAGTTATCTATTAAGTGCTAAAATGCCTTGAACCATTAAAAACAGTTTAAAGGGTATCATTAAGCCAGCACATTTGTAAACAACAACTACCTCGCCACGTCTCAGCCCGTTGGAGCCACATCTTTTTACTATTATATTTATTAAAAATACTTCTAGTCACCGAATCTTTTTAAAACTTGGTGTGTTCATGCGTAATATGTTCCGCCAGCCTCACAAAAAAATCTTAGAGTGCTAACTAAATTCTAAAGTGGAGAAGCTGGCTTATGCTAACAAACACTTTTTTTTTTGACGAGTTGTATCGCTTTTTGACGAGTTGTATCGCTGAAAAAATCTCAACGATAAAAGCCGTGGGTGGCCAATCTATATTCTGTCGTAAGGTAGAATTTTTCCCGCTTGTTTTTTTTTTTTTTTTTTTTGAAAGATGTATGATTTTGATAAGTTTCATTAGAAAACTTAGTTTATATTATCTTTCTAAACTATGTAACTAATAATTCTAAGCAATGCCTGTTATTATTTTTCCTCAATTAATTCATAAAAACGTTTGTGCTTTTTGAAAATTAATGACAAGGAAGGAGGGGGTGGTAAATATTTTTTACTGGGTACTGGAATATTTTTCTGGCTACCAGATTTTATCAAATTTGCAAAGCGCTGTCTATAACTTACGATGAATGAATCTTTTGTATATTTACTTTAATGGATTGAGATATTTGGCTGTTAACCTAATTTTCACTGAGGTTACCTCAAAATCTATACATTTTTTAATGTAACTCATTTCTGAAGTAAACAATTTTTTTGAACGATCTTTCTAAAAATGTAACTTTTATGCAATTTTATTCGAAAAAAAAAATTGAATAAAAATGGTCGCTTGGCATATGGAAAAAGATGTGGTTAGCCCGTATTTGTTTTCCCCAGTCACATGACTTGCGCTTTTACTATATAGATTACGTATGATAGGATTTAGTAGAATAAAGAAAACTTTTATTAATATCTTTTTAAGTTTTGATTCGATTTTCATAAAATTTGAAATGACTCGACAAAATTCTGAAATGATAATATATATTAAATTTCCAACCATTCTGTTGGGTAGACTTTGCACTGTTATATGCGCACCAGACAATGACTACAGGTGCTACGTATTTTTATAATTACGAACGCACCCAAAAACGGGTGGAACCTAGGGATGGGAAATATAGTTGCTTTTGGTTAACAAGTTCCAACAACCTGTTATTTTTATAACGTGTAACTAATCGCTATGTATGCTGCTAATGGGCGTTTTCATTAAAAGGCATTTAAACAGAATGTTTGAAACAATAAAAGTAAGTATAGACGCTGTTTTTTGTTGAGATGAATCCACACCATTATAATGGAAATTTGAATAAAAAATTCAAATAATTTGTTCTAATGATCAGATTTTGACGAAATTGAAATGGGACCACCTGGAGGCCTTACTCTTTCAAACAAAAGAAACATTATCAAAATCGATGCACATTTACGAGAGTTATGCTTGAACAATATCAAAACATACATACATACGTGTCAAATTGATAACCTGCTCCTTTTTATAAGTTGGTTAAAAATCAGTTTACATAGTTAAATTCTATTTTTGCCCGATAAAAACTTACCTAGTTATGATACTTTGAATTTCATGCATTTTTAGCTTTTCTGGTTTTAAAAACAAGTTTTTCCATTTTTAGTGACTCAAACGTTGTAAATTTATAAAATTTTAAGTATGATAACTCGGCAAGTTTTGATCATTGAAGAATAAATTTGTATTGTTTTACTTGTTAGAACATTTAGAAACTTTCTAAATAAAACTTATAGGACCCAGGCATTGTATAAAATGTTTAATTTCTTAACTATTTGAAAAGTAACTATTTTAACATAAATCGAGTTTTATATGATGCAAAACAATGAGTAATTTTTGCAATACAACTATACCTCTAAAACTTATGGGTTAGAAATTAGCTGTTGGTACACTATAAGAAGAAACACATTTTTATCAACATGATTTGTAAAAAATCAAATTTGATCCCCAACTTCATGGCAGTTATATCTGTCAATGCATATCCAAAGCGAATCCCACAAATATTATTTATGCACTTATAATCAAATGCAATTAGTTCTAACAAATTTTCAATATGATTTTCAAATGAATTACAATTAAGTTGCCGCATAGCTTATACGATGCTATTTTCTTTCTTTCATTAATTTTTTTTCAGTAAGATAAAATCATTGAAAAAAGTTTTCTAGCTCTCATTTTCTAAAAATGCAGTAATGACAAAGAAGAAAAAAAAAAAATAAAACATATACAGTTGAACTCCAGTTATACGTTACCTGAGTTGTACGTTTCCCTCAGTTATACGTTTCAACTCAGCGGTCCCGGCCACTTGCCATTAAAAATTAGCTGGGTTATACGTTTTGAGTTATACATTTCCCTCAGTTATACGTTACGTTTTTGCGTCCCCGGACAAAATTTTGTCTCATTTATACATTTTGTAACCGAAAACACTGACAGCGCGTCGGATAAGTCTGATTTGAAAGATCTCACTCAAACTTCGGAGCTGATTTGAGAGCTTTTGACGTGTGCATTAGTATCAAAAATGCAGTTTGCTGTTCAATGTTGGCTCTGCCGAAAAGAAACAATCGAAGATTAGTGATTATTTCAACAAGATTCAGTAAACTACTGAAATGTCTTTTGATAAATGATTTACATACAAAGGCGATTCGCAATTATTTCTTTTAAGTACTCTATGTGTATTAAAAATATTTTTAATAAAGATTTCATAATAAAATAACTTTATGAGTACTTCTCTTATGTACCTTTTTTCTACTCTGTTCTATTTCCAAAAATGTATGTCATGGGTGCAGTAATACTTAGGAAACTTCTTTTTTCGATATTAACGGTAACGAGCTCCACAGCGGAACAAAGGTTTTACGATATATTTAAAAAATGGTTCCGGTAGACCATTAATTGAGTTGTACGTTTTACTGAGTTATGCGTTTTGTTGTTCGGTCCCGAGCGAAACGTATAACTGGAGTTTCACTGTAACTGTTTTTTTCGTATGATTAATTGGCAGTAAGAATAGAAGTTGTGTAAGTTTCTTGAAAAGGTTTTTTTAAATACTCGTTATGGCCAAATATTTTGGAGTCTGTATATTCGGTAGTCTGGTCAAATACCAAATATTCTATGTATATCTAACATGAGCCATCGTTCAATTACTTAGCAAAATCATTTCACTATTGCGGTAGTGCATGTATAATGTAATGTCTCCATTGGTGTATACTTACCATTACTTCACTCTTTCTTGATTTTTCCATGTTTTCCAGTTGTTTCAAACACTTATCCTGTTAAAGATAATAATAATGAAGTTAAATAGTAGCAAGCAACACTATAAACAACTATAATTATACTATGCATATATAGATCAGCTGTATATCAATACTATAATTAGTAATAGAACTATTTTATTTGAAATCCTTGCAAAACATTTGTAGGAAAGGTAGTCACAAAACTTTCTTTTATATCATTATGGGGAAGGGATTGGGCCTTATTCCGTATTAGGCCAAACCCTGCCCATGCTCTAAAAACATGCTAATTTGCTCTGTTTTAAAAAGATTACCCGATTACGGAAAATTTAATGATACCATCACAACCAGTGGAGATATTTTGTAATCAGGTTGCCATTCATTTCCCTTTAACCGGGTGGATATTTCGTATCCCAAGACCGCATCCACCACTACCACGACAGCTGATGGCTGTTTTCATGATTGATTAAGAAAGATCAATTACACTTTTGAAAATAAGCTTGTATAAAATGGTCAAGAAATGTCACTGCCTCCCGGACTTTAATACCGTTTAGAAAAAAAGTTTTCTTTTATATGCTATAAGAAAATCTTTTAAATATGACATATTTTTCATCATTAAATGCTTTTCGCGCGTAATAATTTAATTATTTTAAAGTTTTTTTTTCTTTTTTAATATTCACGTGCAAATAATATACTTTTCAATTGAAAAATACTTGGAATATTATTAGTTGGGCAAAAATTTTATTATTTTTTTAAATCTGGCAACAGTAGTTAAACACGTTTTTTTTTTTTAGAATCCATACTATTACAAGAAGAGAGTTGTCTGTGTGTGTTTGTGGCTGTTGGCGATGGCTATGAAAATCTACCGCGCGTACAGGTCTGAAAATTGAGATAAGGATACTTTCAAGACAGCTCTTCTGATGCATCTGCACTGCAAAAAATAACTGTTGATTTTACAGTATAAAACTGGCACCCCAGCTGCCAGTATTATACCGTAAAATTAACAGTATTAAACAGTAAAAAAAGCAGTAATACGCTGCCGCGCAAGCAGTAATACGCTACCGCGCATGCGGTAGCGTCACATAATTCAAATAGCGTCACATAGCATAATTCAAATAGCGTCACATAATTCAAATGAATTAATGAACAGTAAACTATTGGAAGTTCAGGAACATAATTTTTCCGTAGATGAGGAATGAACCATAAAGACATTAGCAGTTATCTGAAAACCTATTGAAGATCAATTTATGTTCAAGATTTCGATAATAAAGAAATCATTATACACCAAATGAGATGTGTTAAGCATCATTGCATTGTTATATGACCCCTTGGGTCTTCTAGGACCAATTACTACACGAAAAAAAATATTTCTTCAGAAATTGTGGCTCATGAAATTAAATTGGGAAGATTAAATCCCAAGTCCAGTTTCAAGCGAATGGATAAATTTTGTGTCGTCTTTGCAGCTAACCGAAGACATCAGAATTAACAGATACATTCTAACCGATTCCTTTCAAAAATTAGTGTTGATAGGATATGCTGACGCTTTCGAATCAACTTACGGAGCTGTAGTTTATATGCAGTGCACAAACAAAACAAGTATAGTTACCACTAAACGGATTACCAGTAAATTGCGCCTAGCTTCTCTAAAGACAATTTCCATTCCGCGTCTCGAAATGTCAGCTTGTCTTCTCCTCTCTCATCTTGTAGAAAAAATTCGTCTGTCACTAAAAATGATAGTAAGTGATATCTATCTCACACTGATTCAACAATAACAATTGCTTGGATCAATACACCGGCGAATAATTATATTGGCAACAGAGTATCCAAGATACAAACATTGACTGAGAACTATCAGTGGAGTCATGTTCCATCACATTTAAACCCAGCAGACATTATATCACATAGTTCAGTTCTTCAAGAATTTAAAATTACTCTTTGGGGGCATGGCTTACCTAATTAAAAAAAAAAAAAACTCTCTAATAATTCGAAGGACAATATCATTTCATCCCATGAACCCTATTTGAAAGAACTTTAAAAAATGGACAGTATCAATTTAATTTCAATTTCTGAAAATTCATTTGTTAATGATTTTCTTAATATTAGTAACAATTATTTAAAATTAATACGTATTTTAGTTATATTTTCAGATTCTTGTATAATTTAATAAATTTAATTCAACGTCGGGGTCCGCTCACAACCGAGGACCTTCAATCTGGGAAAACAGGCTTAATAAAATCGGTACAGGTAATTAATTGTATTTGGTTGTGAGATAAATCTTACAAAGGAGAGAAATTCTCAAAAGAGGACAGGCGAGTTGTTTACACCCCTTTCTTGATAAACATAACTTGTTAAGAGTAGGCGTATGATTAAATAACGCTGATTTATCGTTTGATAAGAAATTTTTAATACTGCTCCCTAAAAATCATAAATTAACTTCATTAATAATGACGCATTTTCATCTTCACTATTCATTGCACATTAGAGCCAAAACTCTATTTTGTAAGGCAAGAATTTTGACTACTGAGTGGTAGAAATATACAGCCAGAAAAATAGTTCATGATTGTATAATTTGTTTCAAAACCAAGCCAAAATGTGTTGAGCAAATTATGGGAAATCTTCCTTCTGAAAGAATTATCCACAGTCCAGTCCCCCCTTCACTAATGTAGGAAGAGATTTTCGTGGCCCGTTTTATATAAAATATAAAGGCTAAAGAAAAGGCATTTATCATAAACGTTATGTTCCAATTTTCATTTGCTTTGTAAGCAAAGTGGTTCATTTAGGAGTGGTCACTGACTTAACTTCAGAAGCAATGATAGCCACATTGAAGAGGTTTTTCAGTAGGAGAGGTAAAAAGTTCATCTATCTGTACTGACAACGCCGCAAATTTTGTTGGAGCCAGTGTAGCATTAAAACGTTTGGGGAACATAATTAGAAACCCTTCGGATGTTTTCGCTCACTATATAACAAGTGAAAAAATCGCCTGGAATTTCATTTCACCAGGTTACCCAATTTTGGTGGTTTATGGAAACTGGGGTGAAGTCGTTTAAGCACCATCTATGGTCCTTATAAAGTGGACTGTATGAGATGAGATTGCCTTTTTAACTTTTTATTAGCATGTACAGGACAGTTGACATTCTCGAACACAAATTATTAAATTGAACTGCATTTTTATAATTAATATCGCCGCGTGAACTGGGTGGTGTTTACATTACGTGCGAGTGCTTCATTGACCCACAACGTAATGAATTGTTTTACAAAATGCTCCTAGGTGGAGCTGTAATACAACGCTCACTAGATGGAACCAAAACCATACTTCCGCGACGGAACATGCCGCCCGGGGATGAAATATGAAATATTTCAGCAATTAATTTAAACTTAGAATATAATTAATATACATTACAGATGATATTACAATACAAAATGAGCAATGTACAGTGAATTGGTTATATAATTGATTAAGAATAATATTCAAATACAACACTACATAAATGCTATTTACATTAAATTTTCACCAATTGGCAATAGACAAATTTTTGAAATGCCCCGTAAAAATTCACTCATGGCAGTTTTCACTTTAACTGCACGCACCTTATTGTCTTTGCCGGGGACTATTTCTACAATCCGGGCAAGTGTCCATTTACATGGTGGCAGATTTTCTTCCTTTAATAACACTAGGGATCCTACTTTAACGTTATTTTTTGTGAACTGCCATTTACCGCGCTGCTGCAAATGATTAAGGTAATCAATAGACCAACGTTTCCAAATGCATTGAACATATTTAGTAATGCGTTGCCAATGATTTAATCTATTATCGGAGATATTCATAACAGTAGGCTCGGGAATACTGGTGATGGATCGGCCAATTAAAAAATGACCTGGGGTAAGCACTTCAAACTCATTTATGTCATCTGAAAGTGGAAATAAAGGCCGGGAATTTAGAATGCCTTCGATTTGAGTTTCGAAGTCCTCAAGAGTAATTTTATTATTACCTACGGCCCTGAGCAAGTGATGTTTAAAGGACTTAACGCCTGCTTCCCAGAGTCCGCCAAAGTTAGGGGAACGCGGGGGAATAAATTTCCATGTTATGAATTCCTGGGCTAAAAAATTATATAATTCCTCGCTGGGAGTTTTCAGCGATTTTTTAAACTTATCTAATTCTGTTGACGCACCTTTAAAGTTAGTGGCATTATCTGAGGTTAGTGTACTTATCTTGCCTCTCCTAGCGCAGAATCTTTTAAGCGCCGCGATAAATGCAGCAGCGGATAAATCGCTTACTATTTCTAAGTGCATTGCCTTAGTAGACATGCATATAAATATGACCACATAAATTTTTGAATAAACTCTTTTTCTTTGATTCTTATATTTGATGTGGAATGGACCACAAAAATCGACGCCTGAGTTTAAAAAGCTTGAATTTGGTGTTACAGGTTTCCCATTAATTGATCTAGTGTCTTGGGATTGTGCTTGAAGCCCGTGACACAGGAATGCACAATTTTTCTTGCTATGCTTTTAGCCTATTTATGGGCCAATATTGTATGCTTACTTGATGGACTAATCCCTGTGCACCTATATGCAAGTACTTTTTATGGAAGAATTCAAAGATTAATTTAGTGAGTACGTGATCATTTGGTAAAATCAATTGATGTTTGGCTTCAAAGGGAAAATTGGAGTTGATTAATCTGCCACCTACACGAAGTAATCCACTTTCGTCCAAAAAGGGATTTAATGATTTTAAGCTACTGTCCTTTCCTCAACGCAGCTATTTTCGCTGCGAACTTACCCTCCTGGGCCTTCCAAAAAACCATTTCACCATTTCCATTTCACCAAAAAATGAGTACTTCGTTGAAGCTCGTTTGCCGTCAGGTGATTGCAAGTCCTTTCTAATTTACGAGCATTGCCAAGAAACCTGAAAATGAAACTACATATTCTAATTAGTTTTAAAAAATTATGAGAATATTTATACAGACGATCACAAAAAGTGTCATTTTCATTAGAAATTGTAATTAAACTGATATTTTGTTTCAGTTCTTTTACACAGTCAATGTTTGTGGGATTGGGACACTGTTCAGGAACTGTGATTTCTCTTTCAGGAAATTCTGGACCAAACCACCATAAGTCATTATTTATTAGATCCTTGGCATATGCACCTCTGGATATGACTTCAGTCGGATTAGACTTTTACGATACGTGATTCCACAGATAATTCTCAGAAAGAGTCTGAATCATAGTCACTCTGTTGGCTATGAAAGTTTTTAATTTGTGTGGTGGAGTATTGAGCCAAAAAAGTACAATGGAAGAATCAGTCCAAAGCCACACCTTTTCAAAGCACAATTGTAAGGTCGGAACTAATTTTTTAACTAGTTTCGTTAATAGTAGAGCTGCTGAGAGCTCTAATCTTGGGATGGTCATTGACTTTAGGGGAGCCAACCGAGACTTGCTGCATAGAAGATTCGAACTGAACTGTCCACTCGTGGAGATGCATCGTAAATAAAGAGTAGCTCCATAGGCTTTCCCTGATGCGTCACAGAAACCATGAAGCTCTAATCTAGTGATATTGTCCGACAGAACATATCGAGAAATGACAAGATTATTTATGTCTTGTAATTTAATCAAAAAATTGTTCCATTCTCGAAGAGAGTTGGGAGGCAGATGTTGATTCCAATCAAGCTTTTGTTCTCATAGCTGTTGCATAAAAATCTTTGCTTAGGTGACAATCGAGCCAACCAGGCCTAGGGGATCATAAATTTTGGCGATTTCGGCCAATACTTCTCTCTTGGAGTAATTATCTTTAGGGATGACAGTAATTTTAAAGGAAAAATGATCCGATTGGGGCTTCCATAACATTCCTAATGTTTTTACAGAAATCTGCTGCGAGGGATCTTCAAATGCGTATTCTGAAATAGCGGTGTCTTGTAACAACTCAGGGTGATTAAATACCCATTTGTGTAGTTCCATACCGCCCTTTTCTAAAATCAGAATCAATTGAGATTGTAACTCTTGTGCATCTTGCAAGGAACCCGCACCTGACAAGCAGTAGTCAACATACATATCATTATATATCACCTTTGCGGCTTTGGGAAAATACTTTCTTTCTTCGTCAGCAAGCGCCTTTAATGTACGCGTTGCTAAGAACGGGGCACTATCTGTGCCGTATGTTACCGTATTTAATTGAAATATTTTAATTGGTGCATCCTTATTAGACTTCCAAACAGTTTTTTGCAAGTTTCTCTGCAATGGGTCGATCAGTATTTGTCTGTACATCTTCTTAATGTCTCCACAAAATGCATATTTGTGTGTGCGGAATCTAGTTATAATGGAAAACAAATGTTTTTTTCTGGTTTATAGACAGCATGGTGTGGAATGAAGTACGATACCCCATTGGTGTTTTCACCTTTAATTTCAGTCATATGTCCCAAAAATTCATATTCTTCCATGAAATCTCTATATAAATTAGCCATTGTTTTATTTTTGTCTAATTTAGCCCATAAATTATTTAATCTTATAACTGCAATTTCTTTAGATGACCCTAAAACTGATTCAGCATTTTCTTTCATTGGTAGCTGCACTATGAATCTACCGGTATGATCGCGTTTATATGTGCTTCTAAAATGCTCCTCACAAAATGTTTCTTCTTCACCCTTCACAAATTCGTCATTGTTTCCAGGTAAGGATTCAATTTCAAAGAATTTCTTAAGTGTATTGTCCAAACTATCTTCAGTTAAGAGACAACAAAAGAGTTGATTACTAACGGGTGGAAGTGTGCCTGTCACTAAATATCCGAATTCTGTATTTTGTAAAATACACTTTCCATCAGAGAGCCGAATTTTATCCCCCTTTAAAATATCAAAAAATAATTCGCTACCAATTAGAACATCAACTTGATCTGGAACATTAAAATTGCTGTCAGCTAATTCTATGTACTTAGGGATGCATAAATTTGAAATGTCTAATTCCGTGATCAGAATATGATTTGTTATTTTTTGCAACACAACCAGGCAGGACTGTAGCTAGAAGTAAACAATAGGGGATGCTCAAGAAAATGTAGGGGGGTGGGGGGCTCATACTATTATTCTCTCTCTGACACATGCACGCACAAACACAGATATATATGATCAAAGTATTATATAGAAAGGTAAATTAGTTCATATTTATATTGTAGGCACTATGTTTTTTATTAAACTGTTTATAATAACTTTATTTGATGCTAAGAAAAATAAAGGCTGCAGACAAGTATGTAATGGAGGATATACGGTGGATACGCTGTATCCTTTCTGGATTATTTTAAGGAATACCGTATATCCTCTTCTCAAAAACACTATAGCATATAGATATACTCTTTAGGTATACCCTCTGCCTACAGCGTATGTCCTCTGGATTTTTTACTACTACATCACTGGTTGAAGAATAAAATTTTCAGTGTATAATTATACTAGTGAAATAATAAGTATTGATATCAATAAGTAAATAAAAAGCTGGCAGTTGACCTCTTTCAAAAGAGTTGCAACCTTTAATTTTTTTTCTGAATATTCCCTGCCCTTAAGGATTCTAAAGTTATGTTTTTATGTGATAAAAAACATTAGAAAAATCAAGAATGTATTTTGCATTTTTAAATTATTTTTGTCTCTAGTCAAATGCTAAAACCACTTGTATTTAAATTGGCAATTAGCTTTTTTCATTAGTATCATTTATAAATCCACGATCTTATCTATCTATTTTTATATATTTTTTAAACTAAGATGACTCAAATACGAAACATAATGTTTATCATAAGCATCATATTTACTATCATACTCATTAGAATAACTTTGTTTTATGCTAATAATGAAAAATGCTGCAAAATGAAAAATTTCAGTATATAACTAATGCAAAAGTGAATGTTTGCATCAGCAAAAGGTTGCTAATTCTGAGTAAGTGCAGATAGGATGTGCGTATATTAAAGCACTAATTGGCAGTTTTTAAACAAATATTACAATTTAGTATTTATGCAAAACTGTAAAAAGCCCATCAAAACTAAGTTCAATTTTTGATCAGAGTTTCATTTGGATTTTTGAAACATAATTTAATTTGGTGGCCTTGGCAACTTTCCCAGGGGGGGGGGCTCAAAAATTTTCAGGGGGTGCTGAGCCTTCATACCGGAAACGCTACCTTTAAAGGGTTTTGGTTTTAAATTTAATTTCCTGCAAGCACTATCCGATAAGATGTTTATCGTCGAACCGCTATCGATGACACTTCGTAATTTAATTTTATTTCCACGCGAATCCTTTAGTAAAATAATTGCAGTATTCAATAACGTACAATTCTTTGAGTCATTAGTTAAAAGATTACTGCCTAATAAAGAAGAGACTTTATCCTTACTTTCAGAATCTGACATAATTAATTGTTTATCTTTTATCGATTCTAAGGGTTTATTCATTTGCGCTTCTGAAAACTCATTCACATTTTCGCAAAGTAGGCTATTATGTCGAGAGGTACACTTTTTACATGTGAATTTAGAATTGCATTCGCTATGATGTAACCTCAAACAATTTATACATAATTTAATTTTGCTTACAAAGTTTTTTCTATTAGGAACACTCATATTTTGAAATGCGATGCATTTAAATAATGAATGGTTATTTTTACATAAAATGCAGGGCTTTACTTTATTTTTATTGTCACTGATAAAAAATGACCTTGATTTATTTACTGCGTAATTACTTTTGATATGTTTTGAATTTACTTGGCTGGCGCCATGAGACCGAGAAATATTCTCTAACATAATACATATTTTCTCCAGAAATGACTTTAAATAATCGAAAGTTGGAACCTGTGTATTTTCAAGAGAAAGTTCAAATTGTTTTTGACTTTCTTTATCTATTTTTTGTAAAATTATATTCATGAATACACTTTCTGATAAGCTATTTTTATCATATTCCATTACTTTCAAGGCCCTGATGTTCTTATTAATACAATCTAAGAAATTTCGTAATTCTTTGGGAGATTCCTACTGGATTTTTTAATAATTTAAAATTGAAGAAATATGAGAGTCGACTAAAAGTCGTTTATTTTCATATCTATGAATGAGGGCTTGAAATAATGAATTGAAGTCATCATCCGGAGATTCTAATTGTTTAGCATCATTTTTTAAACAGGCTTTTAAATAAAATAGCCTTTGATTATCATCTAAATGATCATTATTAATAATCAAATTCGTAAATTAATTTTTGAAATTTGCGAAATCACAGTATGCACCTCCAAATGAAGGCAATGGAATTTCTGGTAAGCGTACTTTTGTTTTGCTTTCATTAATATGCATATTATTAGATTTATCATCAAAGGAGGTTAATAAAAGTTTTACACTCACCTCCAAATGTTCTACTCGGTCACTTGCGTCATCTATATCCTGCTCAATTTCTTTTAATTGAGGTTGTGTGATTTCAGGTAATTCATAATACTGTTCCCGAATATCTTCTAATTTATTTTGCAGGCTTTCTATTTTTTTTTAACTTTACTTGGAGTTGGCTCACATTAGTGGCCTTAGGATCTACATTCTCTGTAATAAATTGTTCTAGTTTAGTAATAGCGGCCTTCATGGCGCCTTTCGAACGATTCAGTTTATCCATAGTAGCACTGCGGCTCTGCGGACCACAATATGGTCGTTATAAAGTGGACTGTATGAGATGATGCCTTTTTAATTTTTTATTAACATGTACAGGACAGTTGACATTCACGAACACAAATTATTAAATTGAACTGCATTTTTATAATTAATATCGCCGCGTGAATGCGTCGGGCTGTCCATTCATACACAATTTAAATTTTTTTAAATGCTCTTAAATTGAAGAATTTCATATTTGTTATTGTTGTAATTTTCAATGTGTTTCCACCAATGGATGAATTAAGAAACAAGTTTGTAACGCGTGAGTCTGCTGAAAATCCAGTTGTTTGCACAGTAAAAGCGCAGGGGGCAGACTCTCTAATCTGAATAGTAAAACCTTACCTGTATTTCCTTCACCTTCTCTGGATCTGTTTCTGTAATCTGTAAAAGAAAATATAGATTGTTATATGTAAAGTAATTGAAAAAAAAGTAATACCACATTTACTCTAAGTAAAGTCTTTTATTTCTCTAGCTTAAAAAACACGTTAAATATAAGTTAAAACGTGTGCGGGGGGCTATGCCAATATTGGGAAAAGCTTTTTAAAAATTGGGTGATAATTTGCTTAAAACTATTAAAGTAATGATATAAAGAAAGTTGCACCGCCAGGCGCCAGAGGGGCGCCCGGCGCGTAGGCAACCACCGAACCCAAGTCCTGAAGGACTTTTAACGCACCAGTAGGTGCTGTTTCCCAAGGCGCTTCGGCCGGCCAGAGGACCGCCACCTGTGGACCGTCCAATCTTAAACCCATGTGTTGACGACGTAAGTCGTTGCGATACGCGGTGAAACCCAGTAGGGGAGTCACCACGAGACACTTGGGGGACGGGCCGGCGTCCTTCAACAGCTTTGAAGCTGGACACCCAGAAGGGAACCAGGCCCTAAGGCCTTAAGTCGGGTTTGCATCTTGCTAATATTTAGCATACATGAAATGGTAGAAAAGAGATTTCTTACTTTAATCTAAAGTGTGGCAAAGCCGTAGATAGAGGATCACCTGTGAGACCTAGCCTCGCTTGGTAATTTATTGTAGGTTCATATTGCATTTAAGTGAAAACACAATTTTTAAAATTTTGAAGTTTATCGCGTTTTTAAAAACACGTAAAATGTAGGAAAATAATTTTTGAAAACTTTCTGATAGTGAAAACCGTTTCTCGATAGGTAATAAATAATCACCTCATTAAACTTCCTCATAGTTTAACATGGGATTTTGCGATCGGAGAGAAGAAAACCTGTAAGCATGCCCTTAACTTGATAAGTAATGATCAGAAGTGGAACGAAAGTTTATTTTGCAGGTTCTTGACCAAGAGCATCCTAATGATGACACAAAAAGTATGTGTTTTTATTTGTGAATTTTTAATAATCGCATTATTAATTAATGAGTAATATTCAAATTAAAAAAAATACTGATCGAATATGGTCTGAATTGACGATTAAATTGTTTTCTAGACATATTTAGCTCCCAAATGCCTCACGCCATTATTGGTAGTTTACTATATGAATGAGTCATACTGGTTTTAAATTAAACATAGCATTAGTCCAAATACCGGCCACCCAGACTGGTCTGTATACCGAATAGCCTATATTTGGACCTCTCTGGGTTTGCTGCATGTGAAGGGGAGAAAAATAAATTAATTTATGAGATCACGGACGCTGTATTGCTGTAAAACATCAACCGTAGCCACAAATCTTCAGAAGCGACACTGTTTGCCAAATAACCTCACAGAAAAGCGTTGTTGGACACTTCAAAATCGTCCACAATAAATGGGAAGAGAAAAAAGAAAAACAAGTGGGTAAGTGTGATCGAAGATCGCTCAAAGGGTTTCGTTTAATATGCCTTTCAAAACACTTTATCCTTTCTTTAATAAATTCAAATAAATATCATTTAGCAACAACAACAACAAAAAAAAAGTCATGTTTTTTATAAAGTAAAAATTTACCGGTCTATTTTTCGTTTTTTCGAATATCTAAACCAGCCGGATAGCGGGCCAAGCCCGCTATTATATTCTGTCATAATAATATCCGTCATGCGGACTAAATGCAATATTAAAAAAAAAAAATTTCAAAATTAAACAAATTGTACACCTTCAAAATGTTAAGATATGCGACATAATCGGATTTTTATCATGATTCAATATGTTTCTCAAACTCCTGTATTTACTATTATCTATTACTGATATTGATACTCGCTTTGTATTATTCCCAAACATTTGAAAAATTCGTTAAACTTCCAGTAGGACGTCAGATTTTCTTTTTAATTCTCTAAGGACGTGATATTAATCTGCTTTGGGTACATACACATACTCATACTCCTTGTATTATTGATAAATCTTAGACATTTTCCGTTTTATTACCACTATGACGTCAATCAATTTTATTTCATATTCATCTTTTTTTCAATTGGTGAAACTTTTTATTTCATTTTCATTTTTCACGTGGAAATCGTCTGACAGAAAATTAATTATTGTAGAAAGAATTTCATTGTGGATTTTAAATTTTTGGCATCTGCTATAACGAAAAATGTTTAAATTTAATAGGAAAAGGCTGTTAGAATTTTGATTTCTTATCTCTATTTATTAAAATAATACGAATTTTTCAAATTGTAATATTTTGAGCTCTTTACAGCTGATATTCATCTATATACACAAAGTTTCAACTCTATAAGTTACATAGTTTTTGAGAATGGCTCTGTGACGGACAGACAACGGAGCGGGAGTAATAGGGTTTCGTGAGATGAAAGAAACTCTAATGACGGAGAAAAATCTAAGAAAATACAGACAAAAGGGGCAGAAATTGGATTTTAAAAAGGAAGATATCCGACAGAGGAAGATAATGCAATTTGTGTCTTGTGCGAGGGTGCTTTCTTTGTAGACAAGAAGGATAAAAAAGATAAAATAAAAAGATAAAATCTGAGAAATTTGTGAAAAAAAAGACTCGAAAAAGCGAGGTGTTTTGCTTCGCGTTGCTTCGACTCATGTTTTCACTATTAAATATGTGCATATTTTTTCATGAAATTTTTAAGAGAGCTTGGATACAGTTATATTTATAAACGATTAAAATTTTAGAGAGTTCCGAAGATGAAAACTATTTTTTTTTTTTTTATTATGTTAACGGAGAAGACGCGAAAACAAACAAACAAACCAAAAAGCTATAAGAAAACATATTTCTTTTACAACTATAGATAATAATATTTTCACGAAATTTTTACACGGTCTGTAAAACTGTTATACTTATAAACGATAAAAATTTCAGAGTTCGAACAACAAGAACATTTTCTTAAAACTATGATACGACTCTACGTAAAAAAACAAGAAAATGTCTTATTACGAGCTCTTTTATCACTAAATATCACTATTTTTTTTGAGAAATTTTCCTTTAAAAATATAATTTCATAGAAAATTCCGTTAAAGATATAAATCATACAAACTTGGTATTTGTTTAACTTTATTATCACGGTCCTTGGCAAAGCCAGGCAGGTCAGCTACTATGTAATAAAATTACGGTATTACTTATCGAGCATATAACAAGTAGATCGAATTTTATTATTTAATTCTTAAATGACCCTTTATAACAAGATATACCACATATAACTACAAAGAACGTATACTAGTAAAAACTATGTCCCTTTTCACCCCACAGTATTTAATGCTTAACAATAGTTTCGTGTTTTGTCAAAAATAAAATGTAGTACTTACCACACACTCCTTGCAAGTATCGGGTATTTCTTTATTTTCTTTCATCCCTGATATATGAATGGTAGAGGGCAAAAAGAGAAAAAAAAACCCAGTGAATTATTCAATCAGAAATTAACAAGTTTCGTCATAAGAAGAAAAATATACAAATATAATCAAATTTCATAGTAACCAATCACCTGTTTATCGATAGATTTTCTCAACATTGGTAATAAAACTTCTACACTGGTGTGCAAAACTTAAGCAACAAACATAAAATGCTAATTTCTGAACACGTGAGTACTCAAAAGGAAATTCTATAAAGAACAAGTGTAGAAAAGAGGTGAACACTAACAGCACGGCCAGTCGATGTGAAGTCCCCTTGACGTCACACATGGTTAGAAGTGTCACAATCGCTACGGTGATTCAAAATATGGGATATTTCACTATCTCATTATTAATCTTAAATGATTGTTAACACTGAAAAGTCACTATGACTGTCGCTTTGTGATGGGTCACCCGGTAACATTACAATGAAGTCACCTTGTGATTCTCAAGTCACTGTCAGTTGAAGACTGAACTTTGAAGTCATTGTGAGCATTTCATTGTGATGAGTCGCCTTATAATGTCACAATGAAGTCGCATAGTGACTTTCAGGTGATCGACACTCTATTGTGAAGTCATCATTGCACTCCTTTGTGAAAAGTCAAAAGATGATTTCATTATCTGTCACTTGGGAACTCTCACAGAACAGCTATCATGATGACTTTACAATGGAGTGTCAAAATGACAGTCACATGAGAGTCACAAGATGACTTCATTGTACAGTCACCTGGTGACTCGTCAAAAAGCAGCAGTCATGGTTACTGTTCAGTGGAGTGACCAAATGAGACGAATGAAAGATATCACATTTCTGTTCATTGTAGTGACTGTGACCATTTGTGATGTCAAGAAGACTGCCTGTGCTGTTCTATGTGTGCCTGTGCTAGGGTAGTACCTATTTTCTACACTTGCTGTTTATAGAATTTCCTTTTGAGTACTCACGTGTTCAAAAATTAGCATTTTGTGTTTGTTGCTTAAGTTTTGCACACTAGTGTACTATTAATCGTCACTCTTTAAGCCGTTAGTAACTAGAAATAATTACATCCTCTTTAATAAAAAGCTATACTTTGCTGACGACTGAGTTTTTTGCTAATCGTTGTCACAGATTAACCTCGGAAAATGAAACATTTGAAGTTACTGAAAAAATTAATAGCTCGAAAAGTATTCGTCAGAAAATTGTTAGATAAACTGCATTAGAAAGGTAAAAAATTATATTTTTCTTGATAGAAATTTCAAATCTAATGATTATGCCGTTTTTCAAATATTGAATTTCAAAAATTACCAAATTTCACAATGGAGTACCATAGCGAAACCTTCACGCGTAAAAAGATAATGATATACTAGCTATAGCACGAGACAAATTATAGTAGCCTTATTATTCTGTTAAAATATACAACTGAATTATGTCATGAGGGCATGATTTTTATTCAATTCTCGACAAATACTAGATGCGCCATTTCTTTTTATAGTATATATATATATATATATATATATATATATATATTAAATGTAAAAAATCTGTTAAAATTTTAAACAAAAAAATAGTTTCCGGGTTCTTTTCCCTAGTTTACAAATAAAAGCGTATTTTTAAAAATTTATATATTACATTTTATTTTCCATTTTTTATCGTTTAAAATATTTCATTGTTGCAGTTTCACAGCCAGTTGGCATATTTCAGCGAGCATGGTTTAGCGCATAATTAACTCCATTGTTATTGTAACTCGTACGCCGTTCTAACCATAAAGAATATTTATCGATTTATCACCTGCGTTCGGCTAGAAAAAAAGCCTTAAAATTAATTTAATTAAAATGTATTGTAATATGAAACAGACCTATGTACATAATATTTAATAATTCTAGCCTATCAGGAATTGAGTGAAAAATACATGAAGCAAGTTAAGCTAAATAAAAGAGTTTAAAAGCTCTTTTATATTGTTCTATCGCTTTCTGCCTTGTTTTCAGCCAATGTTTGTCAAGTAGCAAATAAATTTGTAAACATATCAGAAAAAGTTGTTAATTTACTTATAACAAATAAATAAATTAAAATTAATTATAGAACTAAAATAAGAAATAATAACAGATCTTCTCAAATAGTACTAATGTAATCTATTATGTTATAAACTTGTTTAAATTTCTTTATTGTTTTTTTTTCTTTTTTTTTTTTTCTTTTTTTTTTTTTTTTTTTAACTAGCAGGTTTTTCCCGCTACGCTGGTCGGTTTTTCCAGACGAACATCGAATTTTTATGATTTGATTTTTTAAAACGAAATTCCTTCTAAACGATCCAAGAGTTGGAGGCCCTTCCACTATCTTCGGCAGCGCAGCGCCGGCGGGCTTCTCTCACTTGACGAAAAGTATGTAAAACAACACTCAAAATGGAATTGTTACCACCCCAAATGTGGAAAGTGATGCAGAGTCCTCTAGTTTTTACGTATTTCATCAGTGAAATTCATGTAATATTAATAAAAAAAATCGGTTACAATACGTTAATTTATAGTGGGGCCCGATTATTGAAAATTCACCTCTTTGAATTACACCAACAAATGAATTTATTTAAAAAATTATAATTTTTGCTCTGTTTCTTTTTTAAGCTAAGGCAAAAAGAAAGAAAAAAATTATATATATTAAAACTATCTCCTCAGGATTTCTAAATTGTTTTCTCTGCGAATAATCATAATTTTATTAATATTAAACTATTAAACGGTTAAAAAGTATTTAAAATATTACTTTTTTATTTATATTTTCTACTTTTTATTGTTTAAAATATTTCGTTATTGCAGAGTTTTTTTCAGGTTTATTGTTTCAGTTTCACACAGAGCTGACATATTTTGGCACGAGTGGTTCGACACATGCATCATCAACTTCATTGTTTTTGTAACTCAATGAACATCAGTAACCCTAAAAAAAACATTGGTCGATTTATCACCTGTGACCGGCTAACCTGAAAAATGCCTTAAAATTAACTTTTTAATTTATAATTAAGCTCTAAACATATTAAAATGTTGTATTGCCATCGGAAACATACTTCTGTACATAATTTTTATAATTTTTAGCCTATCAAGAAGTGAGTGAAAAACCGATTGCAAAATTCCATCTTTACACACAATAAAAAAAAAAAAAACTTTTTTATAAGCATTAAATGTTTATCTTAAAAATTACGCCTAATTTCATGACTACAATTTTGTAGTTCCAAAACATTTCCGTTACAATACATTAACTTGGTGTGGACCCCGATTATTGAAAATTCCCGGCTTTGTTTGGCGCTTAGTAGAAAGCGTGTGATTAACTCTATAACTATTAGCGATCTAACTATTAGCGAACTCGTGAATTTATTTTTTAAAAAGTTGTAAATTTTGCTCCGTTTTTTTTTTTTTAAGATATGGCAATAAGAAAAAAAAAGGCATTATTTAAACTATTTATTCAGGATTTCTAAACTGTATCCTCAACGTATACTCCTAATTTAAACTATTAAATGTTAAAAGAATGTATTTTTTAAATTGTTACACTCTTTATTTTTTATTTATATTTTCTACTTTTTAGTGTTTAAATATTCCGTTGTTGCCGTTTCACAGCTATTTAGCAAATTTTGGCGAGGGTTGTATGGCACAACATTAACTCCATTGTTTTTCTAACATGTAAAGAGCTCTAACCATAAAGATTATTTGGCGTTTTATCACGTTCGGGTGGCTAAAGGAAAACTGCCTTAAAATTAATGTATTAATTTATAATTAAGTTCTAAAAATATTAAAATGTTGTATTGTCATTTAAAGAAATGTGATTGCCAACTAAGTAGAGAAAGGCTTCATATTTAGCATTTTGCCTTACAAAAATGATGATTGAATATACTAAAATCAATGTTTTCCAATTCATTACTTAGCGATATTTTAGTTTTTATGGTGACTTAAGGTATACTAATACGTTAAAAAGAAAACAATTGTTTGTTTCTAGGAAATAGACTCTGAAACTTACTTAAATGATTAAAAAAATTCTTTCACTGTACGATAAGCTTTCTTCATAATGTGACTTAATTAGTAATATTTAAGTTATCCGTAGCTGTGTAATTTCCGCTTTCGTATATATAGGCTCATAAATACCACTTCACTTATTTCAACAACCACGTGTTCAAAGCCGTGGGTTACACCCTAAAACTATTACATTACTGTTTATAAATAAATTCTGAAGTAGAGTAGACTGTATTGTATCTGTTTTTTAAATAAGAGTGGCTGCAAATTGGTTAGAATGAAGATTTCATCATTAATTCAAGTCTTGTGTTTATTTAATGCAGTACAAGAATGAAATTTCTTCATAATGTGACTTAATTACACTGTAAAAAATGACTAATGTTTCTTATTTTATGAAAATATACTATAACCAAGAACGAAAATATAATATAATCCGAAATTCTGAATAGCGTGTTCCATTGTCTTTTGAATCCCTAGAAACCAATACATTTCTTAAATTTAAAGAATTATTTATAAAAACAAAGTATTTTTCGCTGCCCGTATTTTTCAAAAACGTTTCCGAAGGGTTTTTATAGTGTCAGCCTGGAATACTTGTTTTTCGAATGTCGTCAATTCTCAAGTAAACGTTTTCAGCCACATAAGTTAATTTATACATGAAAGAGTAAATAAATAATCTTAATTTTAATGTTATTGTTAACGCTGTTAATTTCGCATGTTTGTCTGTTAAATATATTTTTTGAGCATGAAAATGTTTACTTGAGAATTGATAGCATTCGAAAAGCAGGTATTCCAGGCTGAGGACACTAATTATTACACTATAAAAACCCTTCGGAAACGTTTCTGAAAAATACGGGCAGCGAAAAATACTTTGTTTTTATAAATAATTCTTTAAATTTTGGAAATGTATTGGTTTCTGGGGATTCAAAAGACAATGGAACACGCTATTCGGAATTTTGGATAACGCAGAAGATTATATTATATTTTTATTCGTGGTTATAGTATATTTTCATAAAATAAGAAACATTGGTCATTTTTTACAGTGTAATATTTAAATTACCCGTAGCCGTATAATTTCGCTTACGCAAATAGGCACACTAATACCACTTGGCTTTTTTCAACAATCACGTGTGCAAAGCCGTGGGTGTGTTAGACTATTATAAATAAATACTGAGCTATGTCTTGAAAAATGCCATAATACCATAGCTTTTTCCATTGCTATAGAAGAGGAAGTACAGCAGAAAAACAATGAACTGTCAGCTTTGTGAGATAGACAGTGCGCCTCTCTCTGCCTAATGAGCTGCTTCTTGTCTCGGATATGTTTGTGCGCGCACTAATTAGCTGCTTCTTGTCTCGGATATGTTTGTACGCGCACTAATTAGCTGATTCTTGTCTCGGATATGTTTGTGTATGCACAATTGTCCAACACAGCGTTGCTGAAGACATTTCCATGCAACGATTTTTGTATTTTTTCATGAAGTAGGGAATAGCTACTGACATTAATATTAAGGATCATTTAATGTACAAGTATAGAGAAAGAATTAAAAAGAAAAATACTCATTATATTGGATATTATTGATAATATCGAACGAAAATAGGGGGTGATGCAGTTTCTCATTGCCTATACACGAGCCGCCAATGACACTGTCGAACTGAGTAATAGCCTTTCTCTGAAGTCGGTCAAAGATATGATGTAGTCAGAGATGAAAATAAAATTAAAATTCATACATACGCGCGGAAATTTCCAACACTTGTTGGAACTGTTCTGATGTAACACAGGGTTCTTCTTCCGCCATGGCTGAATGCATGAAGGAAGCGCACAAAAATACAACCATAAAGCACAAATACTCCATGTTTCGAAAATGAGAGTATGAAAGCTCTGGGAAGCAGTTCAGAAATCTCTATTCCAACGAATCGGTCACAGTTTGTGTGTTTTTCTAGGGTTTTATATACTATATTGCATGTATAGGGTGATGTTTTCTTTATCAAATTTTGAGAATTGTCATTCATCACGAACTTATCAATTTTATCACGAATTGTCATCCATCAAATTTCAACAAGGAAATAGGGGAATAATCACCATTCATTTTTCCTGCTCTCGTTTAAGCATACGCAATGTCAAAAACCAAGTACTCATTAAGGAAGTGAGTGAACGTCCAGCTGGTTATACACTCTAAATAGAGATGTTTCATGCATCATATTTTAGCATATGTAATACATGCTGCTTTAGTTAAAAAGTTACAAACTTTAAGAGATGATTAAGCACACTACAACAAACAAATTTTACATGGCAAGAAGTATTGCAATTCAGACATTCAGTCAAAAATAGAGGGTGATTCCCACCAATTCACGAACCCGGATCTATGCCCATAACGTTAACAATAAGAAAGTTATTGCAACAAAATTTACAGCAGATGTATCTTCCTTTACGTGAAATGCGATGACATCACGGAAAGTGATGAAAGTGCAAAATAATTCCGTCAATTGCACAATATGTAATATCAGTTGCATTCTAGCGTGAAGTTCAGCGGTTTTTGAATGCAGATGGTGACTACTTTCAGATCTTATCCTGATCTCATTACATTTTACGTAAATCAACTTAAGTACATTGCTCACTTCGTTAAAAAATATCTTCATTATTATTAAAGTTATACTTGAAATTCCGGGTTCAATTGGAATGAAACACCCTATATTTTGGCCAGAATAAATGGACATATTTCTAACAATAGATGATATTATTATTAATGTGGATTCAGAGGTTTTCAAACTTTTTCGATTACGGAGCACTTTTTAAATGCAAGATTCCCGACGGAATCCTACTTTTCACTATGCAGATACACACTGTAATTCACAAATAAAATGACAATAATATTGAAGAAGCAATGTAGTTTTAGAACAAACATGTTTTATTGTTAAAATTTTTTTTGTTTCTCTACCAAAATCAAATAGAACTATACAAAAGAAAACAAGAAAGACAAATCATGCATCAAGCATAGATTATGAAACACTTCCCAACACATTCAGAATACTACAACAAAACTTCACCGTTTAATAAGGTGAAAGATGATGTCTACACTGCAAAAACAAAAGTGTTTATTTTACAGTATTATACTGTAAAATCAATACTTTTTTTGCAGTGTAAGTAAACAATACGCACAGCAATTACCATCTATAATCGGAAAAATATATAGGAAGTTTGAACAGCCTTGTATATGATCTAATGATTTGCATTATACTACATAGTATGCAAAATTTTAGTTCAGTTATAGGAAACACATAACAGAGTTGAAAATTCCACTTCAGCAATTACGTCAATAAGCAGAAATGTACCCAAATTCTTTTCTGCAGTCCTGTATAGGTTCTATATAATTTATATACACCAAGTAATATGCAAAAAATTAGTTAAATTTAAAAACGCCTACAACAATTGAAAACGCAGTTCCAGTAATTATTGCTTTAAGACAGTACTGTAAGTGAATTCTTTTGTGTGTCCCTGTATATGAACGATAAACGCTATGCTCATAATATTCTATAGTAAGCATCATGTAGTGCACCTCATTCATGTATATCAATTTCATTATGATTGAGAGTAACATCATTAAAATACACTGGAAATGATTTTCCCCCAGAGACCATAATGTAACGGCCTTCTTTTGAGTGCCTCTATAAATTAACTATAAAACGTACATGCTCTATTTTCAATACCGAACATGCCATGGTAAATCTCAATAACACATGTCAGTTGCATGACAATCCGACAATATTTACGTGAGTTAGACTACAGACGGACATACAGGCAGACGGAATTCATAAACACGTTTCAACTAACGAAAGTGTTAAAAAGCATAGAAATAAGAAAAATCTTGACAAAATTATAAGACAACGCATTTTAGAATGAATTCAAAGGAAATTCTGCAAATTCACAAATTGTTACACGCATAAAAAAGTATTTAAAAATACTGTTGAATGCTTTTACTTGGTTTCGGGAAAAAACATAATTTAATATGAAGGATGATATTTTTGACACTTTCCAACATAGTTGAAAAGTGTTTATGAATTCCGTTTGTCTATCTGTCTGTCCGGGCTCTAACTCCCGTAAATATACTCGGATTGTAATGCAACTAATATATGTTATTGATGTTTATTATGGCGTGTTCGGTATTGAAAATGAAGTATATACCATTTTTAGTTCGTTTACAGGGACACTCAAAAGAATTCCATGACATTATGATCTATGGGAAAATCGCTTGGAATGTGTTTTAATGATGTTACATGATTCCAAACTTATTGAAATTGATATACATAACTGAGAAGCACTACAAGATGCTTACTGTAGAATATGAGGGGCATAGCATTTATTGTTCATTTACAGGGGCACATAAAAGTATTCGGTAACAGTACCGTGACTAAGCAATAATTGCTGCAAGTACATTTTCAACAGTGGTATGCGTTTTTAAATTTATCTATTTTTTTAGGGTTTCGTTCATCTCATGAAACCCTATTCGTCCTTCTACGTTGTCTGTCCGCCACAGAGGCGGTTCTCAGAAACTATATAACTTATAGACATGAAATTTTGTGTACTTATAGCTGAATACCTACTATGAAGCTCAAAATCATAAAATTTGAAAAAATCGTATTATTTTAATATAGAGAGATAAAAAAACCCAAAAATCTAACAGCCTTTTCCTATTAAATTTAAATATTTTTTTGTTATAGCGGTTGCCACACAACAATTAAAAATTCCCAATAAAATTCTTTCTACACTGGTGTCCAGAAATTAAGGGGCAGTGACCACTGACCAATTTCAGACGTTTCGTCGAATATTTTACTGAAACTCGTGAGGAAATGTCCGGAATGCCCTTGAACTTTGAGGATGTAAAGAACATGTTTCACTTCATGTTTTTCAGTGAAGATTTTGTCGCGAGGACAATTAGGGGAGGGAAATAATAATTTTAATAATAAAATAATATTTTCGATCACCCAAGTAACAAAAAATGCTAAAAATGGTCTGTCACTGTAATGACTATGTAGGTTCTGTTCAACATTTGTGAGCATTTTTTGTAAGTATAGCACGTATATTCGTGAAAATATTAACGTTTCTGTGAAAAATTCCAAAATTTTTTTATAATATGCAGAGTTTTCAGCCAAATTTAACACCGCTTTCCAAAAACTTGACGAAGAATCGTAGAAATAGTGTACTGTGATTAAAATATTAATATATTGAATATTTGATGAGATATAGGTATTTTTATGAAATAAATTTTAACTGAGCATGCGCGAACTACAGCAAAGATTTTTTGTCATGATTTGATAGTCAATACTAATGGGAAACTCATATAAAAAGACCAGTGAAATATCGTTAAATCTCCAAAAGTTACAGCAATAATTAATAAATTGAAAAATAAGTCCCATAGGATTATATGGGAAGGAAGGAGTTGCAGGTACAAATTTAACAACTTATGCGCATGCTCAGATCTCTGTTCGGTTAAGTTGTGCCTCTTAAAATTTTTGGTAAATGTGAATGGGTGATGCCTAATTCCGGGTTGTCCGGTTCAAAAAAGTTAAGCTGACTAACTTTCATACTATGAACGCGATATAATAGTGGTCAAATTCTCTGGATACCGACCAGGTGGTGTCAGATTTGAAACCCGGCTCAAATCACCGCCTACTTCAGGAGCGGCCAAGAAAGAGCTGAAGACCACGTGATTTGACGTTATGAACTCACTCATTTTTTGGAGGGAGTAGGGGTCCTATATAGGAGCCTTAGGAGGGAGAAACGAATTTCATACCGATGCAGTTAGTGTATTGTGATAGCCATTGCTCGCCACCGTATTTTTGCTTGTTATGCATCGTGTCGTCAGTATTATTTCTATTTGATAGTATTGATTAAGGGAAGTGTGCCTAATGTCACCCCCATTTTGAAATTTTGATCTAATTCGACTTGCACAACAATTCTGCATAACAAATTGAAACTGATTGACGGTATGGGTTGATAAAACATTCTAATGAAGCATTTTTTTCTTATAATAAACACCCCCCGTGCAATATTAAGAATACAAAAAGATTTACTCTTTTCAGAATTTTTTGTTAGAAATATGAGTTATAACGTTACTAACAAAGAACCTTTTTGCCCAGCCGAGAAATTAATTGTCTGTTCTTTGTCCTCTTCAGTGTGGATTTTGGAACTTCATAAAGTTTTGAAGCTCGTCCCAAACTCATTTCCCTGGACCATACTGCCTGAATTGCTTTAATCATATTCTAATTTACTGATGGTATTTGATAGATCACACTGTCAATAGGTTTTACTATAATCCCTCACTAACAATACCTAAGTATAATTCCAGGAATAATTTATACTATTGATGCCCTAAGAAACAATTTTGAAATATTTCACATACATATAATACCAAATACAGAATACACTTTACATGATTCTAACAAAAAAATAATAATAATGAAAAAAAGAAAGAATAAATCCATATATAACACAATGCCTAACACAATATTCCTAAAAAAAAACACCTGCATAAAAGCTTAATTTTGGACACTTCTACAAACAAAAGAAAACATACTAAATTATGCAATTATTAAATTAATGAAGTTTTACTATTACGAAAATATTAAACATTAAATGATAAATAAACCCAATATAGGTATTACAATAATGAGTACTCCCAAATCTAGAATAAAACTTAATTTAGAGAATTCTCCCGAAAACCAATATCTTAATTACTTCTATCAGAAAATCTTTTCGACAATAATTTTCGCCTTACAACTTCATAATCATAATTTTTCCTTTCAAAATCTTGTTTGATTTTAATAAATATTTCTTTATGATCCGTTTTAAAAGTAGAATGCTCCATTCTTTTTATCTTTGAATTTCCATATCCATTTTCTTGGCATTTAGCCCCCCAATTTTCTCTATCGTTATCTTTCATCCCAGAGTTAATTTTTCTGGCCACAGTCATAGGTGAACTCAATTTCTTTCTAATTCTATTTCTAACACGCTCAGCTCCCATACTACCAACAAAATACCTGGTTATATTTACAGCATGCTCAGAATTCTTTTCCCGAAATTGACCTCCTATACCTGACCTTTTATCACCATCCGTTTTAGACGCATCCTCTTTTAGATCGATCAATTTAGACCTTTTTTCCAAATTCTCATCAGTCACATCTCCCGGTGAATTTACCTCCATCTCATCAACAGACTTATTATCCCTTTCACAGATTTCATTCACAACCGTTTTTCTAACAACTCTTTGCTCATGATCGCTAGATAATCTGAGGGTTCCTTGCCCATTTAATTCTCTTTGATTCCCCACTTGTTTATACACCGATTTTCGCTTTTCCATATTTCCTAACTTTAATAAGTCAGAAACAGCTGGTGTTATAAGGGGCGGAGAATTTAGTTTTCTCACAACTGCAACCACCACATTTCTTTCAACATACTCTTTTTCACCTTCCATCAAAGCAACCGGCACTGACACCAAATCCGCTTTTTGTCTATTTCCGAGGGCCGGTATAAGAAAGACATTTCCCACTTTCTTAGCACTCCACGGAATGTCATTAGCATCAAAAACCGCAATTTGCGCACCTGTGTCCTTAATCGCTTTTACTTTCTTACCATTCACGCATAAATCAACCATAGGTAATTCGGTTTCCACACCTTCCCTATTATTTTCACTTTTCCCATCACTAGTAATGATCCAAGCTATGCTTTTATCCTCATAATTAGTTTTACTTTTTAACAATTCCGGACAATTTGGACGGATGTGGCCCACAGCCAAACAATTATAACATTGGACTTGTCTTTGCATTTCAAAAACATTGTCCTTCTTAAATTGATCAAATTTCCCACACTCTTTCGTATTCTCAAATTCCGATTTTGGTTTAATTTCCTTTCTACTTTTAGAATTAAAGCTGTCTTTTTGCTTATCCTGAAAAGATTTATTTTCCCACGGTTTTCTATCTGACCTGTTAAATTCTCTTCTTATACTCTCAAATTTATCCGATTTTTCCGCGAGTTTAGAAGCAATCTTTATTTCCTCCCAATCATCCATAAATTTTTCTTTTATCTCAAAAGGGACACGTTTTTTTAGTTGTTCCGTGAGCATTAGTTCTTTTAATGATTCAAAATTCCTCACTTCTAATGACTCTAACCAATTATCAAGATAACCCCTTAACTCATAAATCAGATCCACCCATAATTCACCAGATTTTCTTTGATGAGTTTCAAATTTTTGTTTTAAGGCGCTTGTACTTAGCCTAAACCTATCTAACAAAACTTTCTTTATATGTTGAAAATCATCACATTTGTCTGACGGTTGTTTAACTATAATTTCGGCAATGTCAGAAGGTAATAAAGGAATTAATTGACTAACCAAATCTTCCTGAGAAATTTTAGCTTTCTCGGCTTGCCTTTCAAAAATCATAAAGAAAAGAGTTATATCAATTAATTTAGAATCAAAACGCGGCACTAAATCCTTTAAATTTACCTTAGGAGTCCTATGAAAATCTACATTTGATTCATTAGATGAAGCACTAACAACGTCCGCAGAATTCTGAATACTTAATTTCTCTAATTCAAATTGCTGTTGTTTCTCAAGTTTTTGTAATTCAAGTTGTTTTTCGAGTTTATCTGCCTCAAGTTGTTTCTCAAGTTTATCTACCTCAAGTTGTTTTTCAAGTTTATCTAACTCAAATTTCCTAAGTTTATCTTTTTCCTCTTGCGCAATCCTATCTAATTCAATTTGCCTCTCTCTTTCTTTACGATCTTTTTCAAATTGTTTTTCCTGTTCTTTCCGCTCTGCCTCCTGTTCAAGAATATATTGCAAGCGAAGTTTTGCGTAACTTTCTTTATAATCTTCAGCACTAACAATGTCCTGAATTATAGCTTGATTTTTACACGTTTTTGACACACTGGTCTCAAATTCCTCTGCTAATAATAGCAAGACGCTTTTATTATATTTTACTAAATAGTCTGCCATATTTTCCCCCAAAATATAATAAATTTAAAAAAAATCAGATATATTCAATTTACAATAATACAATAAATACAGAAATAGAATTTTCCCCACTATACGTATAATAATGTATTCAAAAACGATACAATTTCAATATAGCAAATTCTCATGCAACAGTGACATCTTTCAAACTGAGTATATCCCCCAAAATAAATCTTATACCCAACAGTACAGTATAACATCAATTTATTTTGAAACATTAATCATAATCATCCACAGTATACCCATAAAATTAAGCTATAACTTTATTACTGTAATAAATAAAATGTATATAAACAAAACTCTTATTTCCAAAAGTTTTATGCAAAATTATGATTAAAATACCCTGATTAATAATCTCAATTAATCAATAACAATTTACCATACCCCAAGTAAATTTTAACATATACATAAGTATATAATTTTCTTAACCCAATATTATACCTAACATATACCAGAAAATCAACAAACATAAAAATTCTAACTAAAAATTTAAGTACCAAATTAATAGCTTCCCTAGAATTCTTAAATTTTTCATAGAGTTTTGTTCCCCAAAATTAAAATTTATACACAAAATTTAATTTAAAACAGACCTCTATAGAAGATTTCATAAAAGAGCTTACCTCCAGATGCAGATATTTCCTCCACACTGATACCAGGCTTCCAAGCACTTTTAAAGATGACACACACAGATTTTTGAATATTTGAAGACACTCAATTCACTGATGAGGCACTAATTTAACCTTAGATCCGTATGTAGACAACTCAGATGGTACACCGCATATCTTCATTCCACTGATATATTTTGAAGCACACACAAATAGCACCAAGTCTATAGTTGACTGTTCATACACCACACAGCTTTAGTCGATAAAGTTCTTTTACCAGTTCTCTACTTGCTAGAACTCCAAGAAAAACCACGACTCAGATTAGACTTCAAGACTCCACAACTCTGCTTGTCCGTTTTCCACTGGCTCTTCATCTGTTTAATCAGGTTAACATAGATCCGTAATCTAATTTACTCTAAATTACATATCCCATTTGCTGCCACCAATTAATTATATATATATATATACTATAGCTGTGGTAGCGTGAATACATGTATATATAATTAATGAAATCCATTTATCGTTTGAAACGAAAAAAACTTTATTTTAAATTAACACATTGAAAAAAAACAAAAGTAAAAATGAAAAAATATGGTAATCATATCCAACGTTCTAAAAATATCATTTCAGAAATCCTAAGATCCTGAAGTCCCCTCAAAGACAACCACTCTCTAGCTTGTTCAAAATCCAACTCATTCAGCATTCAACTCCTTCCACCTTCAACTGCCGTCAGCAATTTCACTTCCCAGGGGCTTTCCTTGCATTCCAGGAATTTCTCAGAAAACATTGCCTCCTCTACCACACCTGCTCTAGTCTGCTTATCTCCAGGTGACAATGACAGACCCCAAACTATAGTTCTATCTTTCATTCTTAGGAGATTATCCCCTTTTTCCAAGTAATTGATTAGTTGACTCACGTCCACCTGTCACCCTTCTGTATAGCACTCTTACTTGGATAGTGACAATTCACAAAAGGTATTTCATTCCTAAGGGATTATCTTTATCTTCCACGCATGTGAGCATGTGAAATTTTCAACATGTCACAGAATGATAATCAAACATAGGTTTCTAGGATGTCGACAGATTATTTTTTTATACTTTTTATTTAAGTACTCTCAGATATCTTATGCATAATGCAATTATTTTAACATTGAAATATGCTCTTGTGAGGGAAGTACTAGTTTTGTGTGGTTACAGGTTCATTGATGTATGGTAACAGGTTTCAGTTATGTATAGTATGGTAACAGGTATGTGTGGTAACAGGTTTCTAAGATGTCGACAGATTTTATTTTTATTTTTAGTGAAAGTACTTTCAGGTATCTTCTACATAATGCAATTATTTGAACATTGAAATATGCTCTTGTGAGAAAAGTACTAGTGGTAACAGGTTTATTGAAATCAAAACAAAATATTTAAATGTGTGTATATTATCTGTATATACACTGATAGCAGAATTTTTTATTTAATATATTGAAATCAAACTTAGCAAGATAGTTTTCAGGAAATATAAATCTGTAAATAGATAAAAAATGAAGTATTTCTGAACTACTGTACTGCAATTATCCTTGTATCAATAATAATCAAATATAGGTTTGTAAGATGTCGAGAGATTTTTTTGTTTGTTTGTTTAAGTAAAAGTACTTTCAGATATCCTCTGCATAATGCAATTATTTTAACATATGTTAAATGAAATATGTTCTGATGAAATATGTTCTTATGCGTGACTAGTTTTGTCTGGTAACAGGTTCATTGAAATCAAAACAAAATATTTAAATGTGTTTGTATTATCTGTATATATACTGATAGCAGAAATTTTTATTTAAATTTTAGCAAGTTCTTTTGCATAGAATATGTTTTGTAAATATTGAAGTTCTTCCTTAAGTACTACATTAATTTTTCATGTATTTATTTATGATAATCAAATACAAGCTTGTAATAATACATGAAATTTCATTTTTTGTTATTTTAATTATCTTTGAGCGAATATTATTATTACACGTATTTAATCTCGTAAGCTTAATTAATCTGTATTTAAGATTTTAAAATACACAAGCTTTAAAGAAGATATTTTTTACTTTTTTTAAATTGCAGGTATAGTACTTTGCAATTTAAGGAATGTTTTGGTTAAATAGTTAAAGTTACTCATGCATAGTTTTGTACTTATTATTCCTATGGTTTCATAAATGTTAAGGACTAATTGTATCTTATTTTTGAAGTGCTGTGCTTTTAACTGCAATAAAAATAATTATTATTTCGGAATTTGTAAAAAACTTTTCATCTGTTTAGAAAGTACCGTGTATTTTTTATAATGATAAGAAGTAATATTTTCGCAATTTCGCGGCAGTTAATAAAATAATACTTTTTAATTACCGAATCGTAGCTAAACGTTAAGTCAATTTGTTTACCTCATACATATAAAAAAGATGTAAACAAAGTTTAATCGAACATTATGCCAATTTTTTTTATGAGATTTGGGTTATTAAGGAAATCATTCTCTTTAATCTTTTCCCTTTTTTTTAATGTACATAAAATATTTTTTGAATATTTTAGAAAGGAAAATTGGCTATTTAACATTTTCCTTAAAGTCTGGAAAATATTGAAAATCAAGAAATCGCGCCTGTATACACGATCTACAAAAACAACTTTTCAAAAGTAGAAAAAGCCAAGCGTAAAAAAAAAAAAAAAAAAAAAAAAAAGTTGTGGCTAAAAAATGGTGTGATATCAAATTTTCAAGCTATTATATTACTTATTTAACTTTTTTCCATTAAATAAGTTATCATATATATAAGTCGAGTGCCTACGTATATGTTAATAGAAATCGTTTTCTCCTGTACTAAATACATCCTAACGAGTTTCTGAAAATTCAATTTTTTTCAAATTATGCATGATGGGCTTGGCGGCCATCTTGCATATCTGATGCAATAATTATTCACAAAATTCTAAGCATCCAAATCCGTAGTTAAAATCCGAAGTTCAAAATTGTTATTTAAGCAAATGTTTTAAGCGTTTCATTTATAGACTTGTATGCTCTGAAAATTGTGTCTTAAGATAATGACGACTTATCTTAAAGATTCATCTTATGATTTATTTTCTAGAGTAATTAATAATTTCAAACTAGTAAAAATCAATTTCTCAAAATATCAGTCTTATCTAATTTATCTGTCCGTTGTTAAAATCTGAAGTTCGAAATTGTTATAAACATATTACAGTGCAAACATATTACGCTTTTACTTTAGAAATTTGGATGCTTAGACATATGCAAAGATGGCCGCCAAGCCCATCATGCATAATTTGAAAAAAATTGAATTTTCAGAAACTCGTTAGGATGTATTTAGTACAGGAGAAAACGATTTCTATTAACATATACGTAGGCACTCGACTTATATATATGATAACTTATTTAATGGAAAAAAGTTAAATAAGTAATATAATAGCTTGGAAATTTGATATCACACCATTTTTTAGCCACAACTTTTTTTTTTTTTTTACGCTTGGCTTTTTCTACTTTTGAAAAGTTGTTTTTGTAGATATCATTTCTTTTTTTTTAAATAGATTAAACATAATTTAAATAATCTAAACATGAGAAATAATTTAAAATTACATTTTACTTTCAGTTATTGTTTAAAGGGTTAACTAGAAATACCAGTAGATTTTTCAATTAAATTAAATACACTCTTAAAAACAACATATTAAATGTGGCTTGTTATAATACTTGTTATCCTGCGTTAAAAAATATCACTGACTTATCCATGAAATGAATAAAAATGGAATACATACATAGCGTGTCAGTGCTGCATTTGATATGAAACGTGATATCACGCTCTTTTATTATTAGCACTAGCTGGCTTCGCCCACTAGCGGGCCCTTAATTTACATCGGGGCCTCGAATCTTGTAAAACCTCGAATAAGATAAACCTCGAACCGAACGAACCTCCGACCAGGTTCCCCGCTGCTTTCGGCACCGTATAGCAGCACGCTCAAGTTCCATCTTCCACCACCAGGTAGCGCAATCTGTTCTATATGAACCTCGGGCACTGAAATCGTTAAGGCTATAGATGTCGAGTCGAAAGAGCTATACCCCGTCGTGATCCAGCCCATAGAACCAGAGATAGGAAAGTGCCCCCTGGTGGTGAAAAAACGAACTAAAATCAGAAAGCTCTATCGATGTCGAGTCGAATGAGCCATACCCCGTCGGGATCCGACCCATAGAAACAGAGATAGGAAAGCGCCCCCTGATGGTGAAAGCTAATCACGTTTAGGTGCAAAGTGGGGGGATGAACACCGGAGATGCATAATAGGATTAAGCGGTCACAGACCTTTTCCACGATGTATCACATGAGGGGTATGTGCAAAATTTCGAAATCACCCCCCCCCTCCCTGCATAGTAACATTAAACGTTCACAGAACTTTCCAACGATATATCACATGAGCAGTGTCGGGGGGGGGGGGGCGCGCAAAATGTGGGGGTGATACCTGTGATGCATAAATGAATAAGTGGTCACAGCCCTTTGTAACGATATGTGACATGACGGATATCGTTAAAATTTAGAAAAGTGTCCCCCCCCCTTTTTGTAGGCAAAAACACGCTCCGCCCCTCCCTATAATTTTTGACGCGGCTTTATTTTAAAAATTTATGTTATGTGTTATAAAATATCGTAAAGTTTCAAACAGATAGCCTTATTATACTTCCTATTTTTTTTCACGCCCCTCCCCATCTCTTCCCCGAAATGTGACACGCCACTCTTTTTTATAATTTTTTTATCATGTCTTATAAACTATCTTAAAGTTTAAATCAGATCGCATTGGAATTTACTATATTTGCTGAAATTACTATTATATGTAGAATAATATAGAAATAAACCCTCCTTTAGCTTGTAATTAAGATATACGAACAATTTTTAGAATTTCTGAAAGCTGATTTTAATTTATTTATTTATCTATTTATTTATTTATTTTTGCGTTGCCCTGTGCATGTTTGGAATTTCTTAGATTTACATTATTTTATTCAATTAAACATTGTACTGTTACAATAAATTTAAATGGAAACTTCACTTCTAAAACAAAAATAATTTAACAACTGGATTTCATTAATTTATAGGAAAATGACGTGAAAGGTATTCCTGCGAACAAAATGCCTGTCCTTTACCTTTTTTTTTTTTTTTTTTTTTTTTTTTTTTAAAGAAATAAATGAATCACATTTAATTCATTTCAAAAATTTTGTTTACGTTTGGAAAGAAATTTTAAATGCCGATAAGTCTTAATGTATACATTTTAGAAGGTACATCTTCCCTCAAAAACTAATTTATTTTTAAAGATCTTTCTAAAAACGTAAATTATACATTAAAAATATTTTTAAAAGCATAAACACTACGTCTGATTACTTTATTTTACAATATTATAAGAACACGCATTTTATCAGACAATTAAATACCCTAAACAAACATGAGTGAAAAGTTAACCGGGGGGCAGGACTCGAACCTGTGACCTTGTACATGCCGTGCTGACGCGCTGCGACAGAGCCACCCAGACCGATATCCTTGAGCGGCAATTTCTCATACTTATTCATGTTGGAAACAGTCATCTGCTACAATTTGCAGTCATATTTAATTGTGTGATAAAATGTGTGTTCTTATAATTATGAAGTTTTATTTTTTTTTTAAATATCTTCAAAAGAAAATGGCTGACTTGCAGATGAAATCTGATGTGGTTATAACCTGTAACTGATTTGTGCTATTATAATACAGATGGTACATGGTCGTTGGCGGGTTTTATCTCTGTTTTGGCATAATTTTTTAATCGCCAAGTTAATTAACAGTGTTCAGTACAGTTAATAGTTGCTCTGTTTGACAACAGATGGCGCCACTATGTAATTCTAAGAACAATTTTGATTCAGAATTCTCACATCAGTCAGTCTTTTGAGTTGGATGGTGAAAGGTGCTTGCAGGGCATGGATTGTCCTTGTTTTATTCTATTGTACTGTATTTCCCCAGTATCATGTTGGCTGGGAACTTAATAATTTATAATTTAATTTAAGGCTTTCATGTTAGATGAAAGTAATTTGAAATAGGTTTATTTCTAAGAATATTTTTGCATTAGTGAATAGAATGTGAAACCAGAAGTTCCATTGTATATGTTTGTGGATGTCAACTGTGAAGTTTTTGTGTTTTGTCAAGTTCATGTTTTTTTTTATGTGTTTGTGACAATAAAGAAGAAAACCAAGAAAGACTCCTTTCCTTTAAAAAAATCTCTACATAAGAAAATTTGGAGGCACTATGGCGAGATATGATCTATGATGTGAGTACCTTTGTTTATACTGTTCTTTGATGCTGAAATTTGGTTTGCAAATACAGTTAAATATGAAAGTGTATTCAGCATATATTATTTTGCAATATGAGAACAATTAAGTTTTGGTTTATTGAAAATGATAGAATAAGAAAGTATTCTAGAATTATATTGCTTGGATAACTGTTCTTGAAAAGAAAATTGTTCTGAAGAACATTATGATTTTTTATTTATTGTTCTCAAGAATATTATGATTTATTTAATTGAAAAATTTGAATATTTAATTATTATAGTGAATTATTATATTGCATTGAAGAATTTGAAGATTATTTTAAGTTATGCAGATTTAGAACAGAACATTCCACTATTGCTTGTATGAAACAGTATTCTTAAGTGATTGAATATTGTATAGTAGTTCTGTTTTTGAATTTAATTTAGTTCTGGTTTTGAACTTAATTTGATTAGTTTTGTTTTGAAGTTAATTTGGTTAATTTTATTTTGAAAATCCTTCTGCTTATAAGTTATTGTATAAAATGGAAGATTATGAAAAGAAAGCTGTTCAAATTAAAATTGAGAGAGGTAGAGTTAAAGGCTCTGTAACTAGATTAGAGAATAGTTTTGATAATGTGAATACAAAGAATGAAATTTTGATTAGATTACAAAGATTAGATGATTTACTTAAAGAGTTCTTAAGATTAGATTCTAATTTGAATGATGATGATTCAGAATTATCAGAATTTGAAGAAAGGTATTTTCAGTTAAAAACTAAATATCAAAACAAACTAGATTCTTTGAATTCTTCAGAAGTTATTAATACTGTAACACAAAATCCTGTTCAAGGTCCTTCTGTTGTTGTTCCAAATCAATGTAATATTAGATTACCCAAATTAAATATTCCAGTATTTTCTGGAAAATATTCAGAATGGACAAATTTTAAGGATATGTTTGTTTCCACTGTCCATTCCCAAGTAGCTTTGAGTGGTATTCAGAAATTTCAGTATTTAAAAGGGTTACTTTCTGAAAAACCAGCTTCATTAATTAAGCACATTTCCCTTTCTAATGAATCGTACCAAGAAGCTTGGGAAAAATTGTTAGACCGGTATGATAAAAAGAAACAGATTGTCAATTCTTTGATTAAATTATTTTTAGACCAGAAATCAGTTCTTCAACCTAATAGCATAAATATAAGAAATTTGCTTAATACTAGTGATGAAGTTATTAGGGGTTTGAAAGCTGTTGGTGATGAAGCTACAAATGGAGATCCGTGGTTAATATATTTGTTATTCCAAAAACTTGATCCTGAAAGTCGAAGACTTTGGTCCATTGAAAGTACAGAAAATGAATTTCCCACTTTAAAAGAATTTTTTGATTTTTTAAGTGTAAGATGTTCTTCTTTAGAGCTCATCTCTAACAATGAAAGTGATATTAAACATTCCAAAAGCTCAAATTTTGTTGGTTCCAAGTACACTTCAAATAATAAACAATCAAAGGTGTGCTTAAAGTGTCAAGGAATGCATCCATTGTACAAATGTGTAAAATTTAAATTTATGGATGTTTTTGCCCGAAAAAACTTTGTTAAACGTAATAACTGTTGTTTTTTGTGTTTAAATTCTCATAAAGTTAAGGAATGTCCCAATTCTCATTTAAAATGTTTTAAGTGTGAAAGTAGACACAATACTCTCTTACATGAAGAGAGTAAGGGTAATAATGCCTGCACTATTCAGACTGAAACTAAATTATTTCCTCATTCATCTGAGAATAAAAACCATCTTTCAAGTAGGGAAGTTGTACACGAGTCAACATCTCATGAATTACAAATTAATTCTAGTGCTTCTTTTAATAATTCCAAATGTGTTTCGTTTCTTCTTACTGCTAGAGTTCTGTTATATAATAATGAAAATAAAGCCTATTCTTTCAGAGCTTTGCTGGATTCTGGTTCAGAATGTACCTTTGTAAGTGAAAATGTTATAAGAACTTTAGGGTTAAAAAGAAAAAATGACAGAATTGTTCTAAATGGAATTGCTGGAGTATCAGCTGGACAAACTCGAGGTTCAGTGATTCTTACAGTTGGGTCTAAGCTTTCTAATGAGTCCTTAAAGGTTCAGGCTTATATACTGCCTAAAGTAACATCTCAGTTACCAGCTGAATTACTTGATACGAAAAAAATGGAGAATCTTAAAAGTATTACCTTAGCAGATGAAGATTTCATGAAACCGCAAGAATGTGATGTTATTTTGGGATCTGACTGTTTCTTTACTATTTTAAGATATGGTAGAATTGTGAGTACTGAGAATGAGCCAATTGCCCAAAATACTATGTTTGGTTGGGTGGTAGCTGGAAAATTGGAACCTAAATGTAAATATTCTTCTAGTATCAAATCTCATTTTCTTAGTGTTGCAAGCGAATTAAATGTTGATCTATTATTGCAAAAATTTTGGCAAACTGAAGAAATAAACATTAAAATTCCACAGTTGTCTGATGAAGAAAATTTTTGTGAACAACATTTTTGCTCAACTTACAAGGTAACTCCAGAGAATAGATTTGAAGTTAAGTTACCAATTTATAAAGATGTGATGTCATTAGGAGATTCTAAATCCATGGCAGTCTCACGTTTGTTTGCTATGGAGAGAAAATTTCAGTTTGATAAAAATTTTGAAAATGAGTACAGAAATTTTATGAAGCAATATGAAGATCTTGGTCATATGACATTTGTGGACAAAAATTCAAATCCTACAAGCAACAAAGTATATTACCTTCCGCATCATTCTGTTATAAAAAGTGACTCTATTTCTACAAAGTTACGTGTGGTGTTTGATGGTTCATGCAAACCATCTAATGGTAATTCTTTAAATTCTGTTTTGGCTGTTGGACAAATTCCACAACCAAATCTTTTTACTATTCTGATAAGATTTCGAACAAATCCTGTTGCTTTTACTGCTGATATTCAGCAGATGTATAGACAAGTTTGATTGCTCCAGAAGATCAAGATTTACAACGTATTGTTTGGCGAGAATCAGCATACTCAGCTTTAAAGGAATATTGGCTGCGAACTATTACTTATGGGACATCTTCAGCTCCATTCTTGGCTACTCGCTGCTTATATCAAGTTGCAAAGGACATAGAGAAAGATCCTGCAATAGCTGCAATAATTCAAGAGAGCTTCTATGTTGATGATTGTATGTCAGGTTCAATCTCAAGTGAAGAAGCTATTAGAGTAATTGAAAAGCTTTCACTGGCTTTAGAAAATAGAGGTTTTCATTTGCGAAAGTGGTGATCTAATTCTTCTGATGTATTAACTCATTTATCTTCAAATTCTCTTGAGTCTACAAATTTAGAAATCCATCCTGATGATTGTTCCAAAGCCTTAGGGCTTAGCTGGGATTCTTCAAATGATATTTTTATCTTTAACGTTAATTTACAATTTGATGATAACATAACTAAAAGAAAATTTCTTTCACAATCTGCCAAATTATTTGATCCGTTAGGATTTTTGGCACCATGCACTGTCTCTATAAAAATGTTTTACCAGCAATTGTGGTTAATCAAGTTAGATTGGGATACTGCGCTTCCTGAAATTTTCCAAACAAATTGGAAAAAATTCCAAAAGGAATTTGAACAAGTTTGTTCTATTCGAATTCCCCGATGGATCCAAGTTTCCAGTAAAGAGATCATATTGCATGGATTTAGCGATGCTTCAGAATCGGCATATGCTGCAGTGATATATGTAGTACAATCTGGTGAAATAAAGTCAAAGGTGACCCTATTGGTTGCAAAAAGCAAGGTAGCGCCACTTAAACCAGTTTCTATTCCTAGGCTTGAGCTCAATGGTGCTTTACTACTTTCCAGATTATATTCTACACTTGTGACTATTTTGAATACGTTCGTTATTAAGTTCTACGCATGGACGGACTCCCAGGTAGTACTTTCATGGCTGTCATCTCATTCTAGGTGTTGGAAGCCTTATGTGGCCAATAGAACTTCTGAAATTCTAGATTCAGTCCCATCTGACTGTTGGAGGTATGTTCCAGGAAGTTAAAATCCTGCTGACATTGCGTCTAGAGGGTTATCTCCCAGTGATCTTCCTAATTGTTCCCTTTGGTGGGATGGCCCAAAATGGCTTTCTTTGAATCAAGAACATTGGCCTCAACCTCAGATTAAGACTGATTTAGACACTATAAATAAAGAGAAAAAGAACTCTAAATTTTGTTTTCCAATAACTTTAAATAATTCTCTGTTTGAATTATATTTTGAAATTTATTCTTCTTTTACCAAAATTATTGATGTTTTAGCTTTTTGTATTAGGTTTGTGAAAAATTGCAAACAGAAAGTTGGCAAAATGAACACTAGTCCTTTGAATAAAGGTAAATTTCTTCCATTATCAACAATCGAAAGAAGACATTGAGGTAATTTGATTATTTCTTATGTTCAGCAGCTATATTTCGCTGATGAAATTAGTTGTATTCGATCAAATAGATCAGTTTCTAAAAAAGTTCTCTTTTCTCACTTTGTCCTTTTATTGATAGTGACGGTTTGCTAAGGGTGGGAGGTAGGCTGCGAAATTCACCTCTCCAGTACAATGCAAAACACCCAGTCATTTTGCCAACTCAGCATAAATTAAGTGTATTAATTGTTAAATATTTTCATGTTATGCATTTTCATGCTGGGTTAAATTTACTTATGGGCATCATTAGACAGAGTTATTGGATAATACGTGCCAAAAGGATAATTAAAAATTGTATTCATAAATGTGTTACTTGCTGTAGGTATAGAGCAGCCTCTTCCAAACAGTTAATGGGGGATCTTCCTCTTAACAGAGTTACTCCTAACAGGCCATTTTCTGCATGCGGAATCGATTATGCAGGGCCTATTAATATTTTGAAATATCGAGGTAGAGGAGCTAAAACTACCAAATGCTATATTGCTTTATTTGTTTGTTTTGCAACTAAAGCTCTACATTTGGAGCTGGTAAGTGATTTAACCTCTGAGGCATTTATTGCTTCATTAAATAGATTTTGCTCTAGAAGAGGAGCTCCTCAGCATATTTATAGTGATAATGCCACAACATTTGTAGGTGCTAAAAGGCAACTCTCAGATTTATATAAATTTATTTGTTCAATTGAAAGAAATGAAGAAATTTGTTATTTTCTGTCTCAAAGAAATATTGAGTGGCATATGATTCCTCCAGTGAGTCCGCATTTTGGTGGACTTTGGGAAGCCGCTGTTCGTTCGGTAAAATTTCATATGAAACGTGTAATTGGAAGTACTAATTTAACATTTGAAGAACTTTATACATATTTGACTCAAACTGAATCTATCTTAAATTCCAGACCATTAGTAGCAATTGATAGTGATAACAATTCAGACAGTATGAATATATTGACTCCATCTCATTTTTTAATTGGTGATGTTATTACTTCCCCAGCTGAACCTTTAAATAAGGAAAATTTGTCTTTACGGTCTCGTTGGGATATTGTGCAAAAATTAAAATTATGTTTTTGGAGAAGGTGGAGTATTGATTATTTGAGTTCTTTACAAAATAGAAAAAAATGGAGAGTGCATACTGAAAATTTTAAAGTGAATGATATAGTAATTTTGAAAGAGGATAATGTTCCTCCGTCTGTTTGGCCATTGGGCAAAATTATCGAAATTCATCCAGGTAAGGATGGAATAGTCCGTGTAGTGACTGTTAAAACTTCTAGGGGTGTCTTTAAGAGACCAATTATAAAACTTTGTTTACTTCCTTTGCATCAAGAATAACTTCTTGATGGGTGGGAGTATGTTCAGTACAGTTAATAGTTGCTCTGTTTGACAACAGATGGCGCCACTATGTAATTCTAAGAACAATTTTGATTCAGAATTCTCACATCAGTCAGTCTTTTGAGTTGGATGGTGAAAGGTGCTTGCAGGGCATGGATTGTCCTTGTTTTATTCTATTGTACTGTATTTCCCCAGTATCATGTTGGCTGGGAACTTAATAATTTATAATTTAATTTAAGGCTTTCATGTTAGATGAAAGTAATTTGAAATAGGTTTATTTCTAAGAATATTTTTGCATTAGTGAATAGAATGTGAAACCAGAAGTTCCATTGTATATGTTTGTGGATGTCAACTGTGAAGTTTTTGTGTTTTGTCAAGTTCATGTTTTTTTTTGTGTGTTTGTGACAATAAAGAAGAAAACCAAGAAAGACTCCTTTCCTTTAAAAAAATCTCTACAAACAGTTTTTTGCTAATTAAGGATAGAAAATAATTTTTTTACACTGAATTTTATAAAAGCACATAGATTACGTAATTACTTGTCCAAAAATGCAAGCCTTTTTTTATTCTGCCCAATATTAAGGCCTGTAGGTTGTTTGAAAAAGGTTTGACGAAGAAAAAAGTGATCATTTTAAGTAACTCGATGTTTTTTTAAAAAAGCTATATCTGTGTTTATCAAATCTGATATCAGAGATATAACAAATCTCTGTTTGTTAAATCACTTATGAAGATGAGTTTGGTCTTAAATTGAAGAAATTCTTCCTTAGATTCTTCTTAGTTTTCGTTTTTTATTTCTGCGACGCTTGGTTTATTTGATATCTGATTTTTTAATCTGGCATGTTTTGTCGATTTAACATTGCGAAGTTGCTTTCTGTAAGTAAGCATTAGCGGTCTTTATTCCAGTTCTTGGCGTTGTTTGTGTGGCGTTTTTTTTAAGCTTGGCTTGGCAGAGTGACCGCCCTGCTTGATATTTAAAATATTTTTAAAGCATAAACACTACGTCTGATTACTTTATTTTACAATATTATAAGAACACGCATTTTATCAGACAATTAAATGCACTAAACAAAACGAGTGAAAAATTGACCTGGGTCAGGACTCGAACCTGGGACCTTACGCATATCGTGCCGACACTATGCGACTGAGCCACCCAGATCGATACGCTTGAAGGGAATTTCTCATACTTATTCTTGATGGAAACAGTCATCTGCCACAGTTTGCAGTCATATTTAATTGTTTGATAAAATGTGTGTTCTTATAATTATGAAGTTTTATTTAAAAAAAAATATCTTCAGAAGAAAATGGCTGACTTGCAGATGAAATTTGATGTTGTTATAACTTGTAACTGATTTATTGTGCTATTATAATACAGATGGTACATGGTCGTTGGCATGTTTTAACTCTGTTTTGGCATAATTTTTTAATCGCCAAGTTAATTAACAGTTTTTTGCTAATTAAGAATAGAAAATAATATTTTTTTACACTGGATTTTATAAAAGCACATAGATTACGTAATTACTTGTTCAAAAATGCAATCCTTTTTTTTATTCTGCCGAATATTAAGGTCTGTAGGTTGTTTGAAAAAAAAAAGTTTGACGAAGAAAAAAGGGATCATTTTAAGTAACTCGACGTTTTTTTTTAAAAAATCTATATCTCTGTTTATAAATCACTTATGAAGATGAGTTTGGTCTTAAATTGAAGAAATTCTTCATTAGATTCTTCTAGTTTTCGTTTTTTTTCCTGCGACGCTTGGTTTATTTGATATCTGATATTTTAATCTGGCATGTTTTGTCGATTTAACATTGCGAAGTTGATTTCTGAAAGTAAGCAGTAGCGGTCTAGTTAAGTTCTTGGCGTTGTTTGTGTGGCCTTTTTTTTAAGCTTGGCTTGGCAGAGCGACCGCCCTGCTTGATATACGAACAATTTTTAGAATTTCTGAAAGCTGATTTTTATTTATTTATTTATTTATTTATTTTTTGCGTTGCCCTGTGCATGTTTAGAATTTCTTAGCAATTTCTTAGATTTGCAATATTTTATTCAATTAAAGATTGTACTGTTACAATAAATTTAAATGGAAACTTCACTTCTAAAACAAAAATAATTTAACAACTGGATTTCATTAATTTATAGGAAAATGACGTGAAAGGTATTCCTGCGAACAAAATGCCTGTCCTTCACCGTGTTTTTTTTTTTTTTTTTTTTTTTTTGAAATAAATGAATCCCATTTAATTCATTTTGCAGATAAGTCTTAATGTATAGATTTTAGAAGGTACATCTTCCCTCAAAAACTAATTTATTTTTAAAGATCTTTCTAAAAACGCAAATTATATATTTAAATTATTTTTTAAAGCATAAACACTACGTCTGATTACTTTATTTTACAATATTATAAGAACACGCATTTTATCAGACAATTAAATATACTAAACAAACATGAGTGAAAAGTTGACCTGGGGCAGGACTCGAACCTGGAACCTTGTGCATGCCGTGCTAATGCGCTGCGACTGAATCACTCAGACCGATGTCCTCGAGCGGCAATTTCTCATACTTATTCATGTTGGAAACAGTCATCTGGCACAGTTTGCAGTCATATTTAATTGTCTGATAAAATATGTGTTCTTATAATTATGAAGTTTTATTTTTAAAAAAAATATCTTCAGAAGAAAATGGCTGACTTGCAGATGAAATTTGATGTGGTTATATTATAACCTGTAACTGATTTGTGCTATTTTAATACAGATGGTACATGGTCGTTGGCGGGTTTTATCTCTGTTTTGGCATAATTTTTTAATCGCCAAGTTAATTAACAGTTTTTTGCTAATTAAGAATAGAAAATAATTTTTTTTTTTTTACACTGAATTTATAAAAGCACATAGATTACGTAATTACTTGTCCAAAAATGCAATCCTTTTTTTTTTATTCTGCCTAATATTAAGGCCTGTAGCTTGTTTGAAAAAAAAAGTTTGACGAAGAAAAAAGTGATCATTTTAAGTAACTCGACGTTTTTTAAAAAAAGCTATATCTCTGTTTATAAATCACTTATGAAGATGAGTTTGGTCTTAAATTGAAGAAATTCTTCCTTAGATTCTTCTAGTTTTCGTTTTTTTTTTCTACGACGCTTGGTTTGTTTGATATCTGATATTTTAATCTAGCATGTTTTGTCGATTTAACACTGCGAACTTGCTTTCTGTATATAAGCATCAGCGGTCTTTATTCCAGTTCTTGGCGTTGTTTGTGTGGCGTTTTTTTTTTAAAGCTTGGCTTGGCAGAGCGACCGCCCTGCTTGATAAAATTAATGTTTTTACGCGCTTTCTTGGTCAATATGGGAGTAGGCCGTGTTCCTGGATGTTCGTAGTAATCCACATTAACCGCCTTTCCGTCGGATTTCGCCTTAAATGGAGGTCCCAGTCTGTTTAGTCACTGCATCCTGAAAATAACGCCTTAGAGTATCCTCACCAATTTGAGTTGGCTTTCCAGTTCGAACAAAATCGTTGCCTTCAGATGAAATATTTGCCGTTTGAAAACAGTGACTTGTCCTGAAAGGACTTCACCTGAAATTGGAAAACCATTACATATTGGTGACACAGAGCTTCTTCTTTATTTTCTTGCAACAACGGTTTAGTAAGCGTGAGCAAAATATGATCGTCGAATACGTGGAAAAAAATTCAATTTAGGTGGTCAAAAACCAATCTTTAATGTGTTTTAATATCTAAGATAACTTATATAATAGATTTTTAATATTTATCGAATTGAACATTTTCAATTTTCTTTTCTTAACAGGTGAAAAAAATAACCCATTTGAGATATTTAATCAGAAAAAGAAAACAATAATGTCAATAAAAGAAACTTTTTTTAATTTTAAAAGAAAAAAATATAGTTTCTCTGAACAAAAGTGTAAAGAAAGGCTTAGAAATATATTTACAAAAGTTTAGTACTCGTGATCAAAAGTTCATGAATCTGAACAGTCTTGGCTGTTCAGATTCATGTTCTTATTTTTGGCTGTTCAGATTCATGTTCTTATTTTTGTCCACCTAAATTGGTATTTTTATACGCGCGTGCTTCAATAAGCCAAACCAACTAATCCCTTACTGTGCCACTAACGCGTCGAAAGTTAAAGGTGAGGTTACTTTTGAGTGATTTAAAAATAAATGCAATATGATTTCTTATATTGTTTGTTTTTGTTGTTGGTTTTACTTACCCATCATACGTAGTACAGGGTAAATCTTGCAATCATTTTAAAAATCGAAAAACATTTTTTTGACGGATTTACACACTTTAGACACTGGAGATTCCGAAAAACATAGTTTTTGGAAAACAAATTTTGCCTCCGTCTGTCTGTGTGTGTTTGTAAACGCTCTATCTCCCGAACAAATTGAGATAGAGACTTGAAATTTGGTATGTACTTAGTATGTAATACTTGGAAGAAGCTTACGGAAAAATTGTGGTTTAACCTAAACCAAAATTTGGGTTTAATATATTTACCATTTCGTGTTCACATAAAGCACCATATCACAAATATAGTTTTCCACCATCTTATGGTTGCAAGTTGCAACCATAGTTGCTAACCGCTACGATTTTTGTCAGCAGTATTTCCAAATAGTAATCTTCGACTTGTTTTATTGGAGATTTCTGTGATTAAATAAAGCAAAGATTACTTATGCTGGTAAAAAATCGTAACAATTGTCAGCTATAGTTGCAGGTTCTGCAACACCAAAAGTTGCTTCAAGCCCCATTTTTTATGCATGCGAAAACAATTTAAAAGTTACAGAAACGTATAGAATTGAAGGAAATAATTAAAACACATTTTGAATCATTTTATATAATTTTTATTTCATTTTTTGACAGAATTTTTTTTAAAAACTGCTTTATTTCATTCATGCTTACAAAGTTATCTATAATTTTGATCAAATACCCCATGGTGTAGATCGTCAATTATGGGGTGCATTGCCATTTTGCTCTCTGTTTTAAGAAGTTTGAAGACGGCAATTTTTCATCATCTGTTCAAAGCACTCATCTGGAACTTTATCCTTCATCTCTCCTATTATCAGAACATACGAGTCTCTGAGGGAGGCATCCCTGTTAAGACGTAGAAGGAAAAAGAAAAGGAATTTTAGCAGTACTATACAAAATTTATATTTAAGGCGACAGTACATCTTAAACATGTCAAAAATCGAATTTTCAATATATACATTAAGTTAAACCTTTTTCGCTCTGAAAATTTTAATATCCTACTTCGTGATGGGCGATTCTGAAAAATTTGATAATCGATCAACATCGATACTGTATAAAACAACATCGATTAAAAAAATAATCGATTAACAAATTCTAGTATCGATGTTTTAGAATCGATTCTTACACATATAGCTTAAAAAGAGTAACTCCTAAATTTATCGATCAAATGGCAAAAAATTTGATCATACATCGTGATAATAGGAATTAGCAGATAATAATCGATATTTCTGGCGCTCATTTCTTTAGCATAGCAGTATATAATATATTAGCTACTGTCAAATTTTGTTTCAAGGCAGTTTTTTTGTTTCTTTCCAGGTAAAATTGTTATCTTTTCAGTTTAGAGGTAGGGGGTACTAAGAGTAAATCCAGAAAAGAAATAATATTCAAAATATGAACGATACGCGTAGGGAAGGGAAACAAGGGGTGGAGAGGGAAGAGGGCAGTGTTGAATTCAGGGGGTGGCTTGGGGGGGACATTCACCCCCGGATCATTGAAATTCCCCCCCCCCCCGAAAGATTTGAGATTTTAAGCTTTTAATGGTTAAAAAGTGAAATTTCGCTACGGAACTTTACAATGCCCCCCCCCCCCCCTCGATCCACAGAAATCTCTCACGGAAATAAGTGTCTGAATTCAACACTGAAGAGGGATAATAACATAATATGAAAAAGCGTGATTAAACGTTCACATACATACCTTTCCAACGATATATCACATGAGGGTTGTGTGCAAAATTCAGAAAATTAACCCCCTTGTGGGGGCAAAGTGGGGGAATGGACACCGGAGATGCATAATATGATTAAGTGGTCATAGACCTTTTCAACGATACATCACATGAGGGGTGTTGGCAAAATTTAGAAAAGTGCCCCCCCCCTTGGGGAGGGATAGTGGGGGGATTGACACTTCAGATGCATTATATGATCAAGTGGTCACAGACTTTCCCAACGATATATCACATGAGGGGTGTCGGCGAAATTTAGAAAAGTGCCCCCCTCCCGTGTGGGCAAAACGCGCTCCCCCCTCCCCATAATTTTCGACACAGCCTCATTTTTTAAATTTATTTTATGTGTTATAAAATATCGTAAAGTTTGAAACAGATAGCCTTATTGTATTTCCTAATTGTGTTCGCGCCCCTCGCCCTCCTCCCGAAAGGTTAAAACGCCCCCCCCCCCTTCCGCTCCCCATAATTTTTGACGCTATCTAATTCTTAAAATTTATGTTATGCGTTATAAAATATCGTAAATTTTCAAACAAATCGGTTTATTATATTTCCTAATTTTGTCGCAAATCGGTTCCGGAAAAAATCTGAAATTTCACAAATCGGTCGCGGAAAATAATCATGATTTTCGTCAATTGTTCAGAAAAAAAAAAAAAAAAAAACGCGAATATTGTCAATTGCGCATGGGGAAAATATCAATTTTCGCTAATCTGTCGCGGGAACATCGCCAATCGATTGTGAAAAAACATCGCGCATTTCGATAATCTGTCTTGGGAAAAAATCGGGAATTTCGTCAATCGGTCGCAAAATAAGACAATTGGTCGTTGGAAAAAATCGGAAATTTGTCAATCCTATGGAGAAAAAAATCACAAATTTCGTCAATCATATGCAGAAAAAAACGCGAATTTCTTCAATCGCTCACGAGGAAAAAATCTCAATTTTCGTCAATCTGTCTCGGGAACTTTCCCTAAACGATTGCGAAAAACATTGAGAATTTCGACAATCTGTCTTGGGCATCTGTCTTTGCGAATTTCGTTAATTGGTCTCTGAAAAAAAGTTAAATTTTATCAATCGGTTGCGGACAAAAATCGCGAATTTTGTCAATCATATGCAGAAAAATTCACGAATGTCGTCAATCGCTCACGGGGAAAATATCGTAATTTTCATCAATCTGTCGCAAGAACTTTGTCAATCGATTCCGATAAAACATCGCGAATTCGTCAATCAGGCGTTCAAAAAATAATTATAAATTTTGTCACTCAGTCGCGAAATTAGTCAGTTGGTAGATGAAAAAACATCGCGAATTCGTCCATCATATGCAGAAAGAATCGCGAATGTTGTCAATCGCACACGGGAGTAAAATCACAATTTTCGTTAATCTGTAACGGAAAAATCACGAATTTCGCAAATATGTTTAGGAAAATCCTCTCAAATTTCTTCAATCGGTCGCGGAAAATAACGATTTTCGTCAAACGCTCACGGAATAATACGCGAATTTCCTCAATCACACACAGAAAAAATCGGGAATTAACTTCGCAAATCGATTGTGAAAATCATCACAAATTTAGTCAATTAGTCGTTTAAAAAAATTAAAAAATAATAAAAATAAAAGTTTTGTCAATCGGTTGAGGGAAAAAATGAAAAATTAGCCATCAGTCATGAATTTTCGCACAATCACGAATGTTTCTCTCTTTAGGGATAACAAAATAGTTTTTACAATGTTGATGTGTTTGATTTCATAACGAGCCAAGCTGGGGCGAACTCTTAGCTGTTATATCCGGCCAACGGCAGGGCGGACAAATAAAATTTTGGTGCCGACCGGTGCAGACTTCTACTACTCCAGAAATCCCCAGAAAAATAGGTCCTTATGACATATAGTCCAAGTGCTACACGACAAAAATAAGGTGAAAACTGCACATCATGATACAGTTATACCGATTGGTCAGTATCTACTCTATATTAATACAAAGCATATAAGAAGGGGAGGCATCGCGTAAAGTCAGGGGAATTCAAGATGGCTGTTATTCAAAATGGCGTCATTTTCGGGAATTAGTGCAATTTCGTTTCTATTCATCGTATAAAAGCATGTTTGATGAAAATTTCGATGTTTTTATATAAAAAATATTATTTGTAACACTTTACAGCACAGTCGAAAAGCATTTATGAATTCAGTTTGCCTGTTTGTCTGTCTGTCTGGTCGTCTGTCTAGTCGCGCACTAACTCGAAAAAAAAAATAACCGGAAATCCAGATAATTAAAATATGGTATTGTAGTATACCATAACAAGTTCGATATTCATTTTTAAGTGTGCATCATTCATAGTTCATTTACAGGGGCAATCAAAAGTATTCGGTTACATTATGGTCTGCAGACGAAAATCGCTTGCAATGTGTTTTAATGATGTTATACTCTTTGTAACATATTCAAATTAATATACATCAGTACGGTGCTGAACAAGATACTTATTGTAGAATATGCAGTGCATAGCAGTTTTCGTTCATTTACAGGGGCTCACAAAATAATACGGTTACCGTTACATTAATGTCTCCGAGCACAGTGCCTTTATAACTTGTGTATAAATTTTATAGATCATCAGCTAAATCGATTGTTATTAAGGGAGGTGCTAGGTATGAAATAACTACAATTTGTAACAATAATATCCCTATTGGTCAGTATCTTCTTTATGTTAAAACAATGCATATAAGAGAGACCTAATGAAATGTCTTAGGAATTTAAGATTTAGGCTGTTATTCAATTTTTTTCCGTTTTCGTCATATAAAAGTGTTTTTGATGTCATTTTCGATTTTTTTAAAATCAAAAATTTTCTTTTTAATATCGGAAATATGCTTAAAATGACAATAGTTCAATTATTAAAGTATTTTTTATTGTATAGTTGAGTAAAATGAATGGAATAAATAAATAATAAAAATGCATTTTACTAATGCCTTACTTATACAACATATTAAAAAATGAATGCTACATAACAAATGAATGACATACATTTGCAGAATATAGAAACTTTAGTTTGTAGCATATTATTTCTCATTCACAATCGTTTTTACAGTTGCACAATAATGTGCAAGAAAGACCAACCTTCATACAACTGCACTTATTTTTGCAGATTTAGCACATACATTTCATTAGTTCTTTGCAAGAATCTGCAATCTCGGGCAACTCCGACCATTTTAATTTCCATGAAAAAATATCCAACCACCATGCCCATTTGTTTGGAAAGGGGAGGGGGGGGGGACATATTTCCCGCTCATGTGCTTGTCCCCAAATGTGTCCAGCTTGAAAAGCACTCCGTAAAATATGTTGCTCTAGTACACCCTTGGTTGGTGGAAGATGTTCAATAGGACGATTTTTCGTCATAAACAATTCCTGTCTAGCATCATTTACACTACTTATGCTGTTGCATGTTGAATAGTACAACAATATTACGAATTTTTCTAAAATATTTAGAATATCGTCAGGTATGGAAGTTTGCGGTTTTGATAGAAATGAAAATGCAATAGTAGCATCTTTATAGAGAATCTTAATTTAATTTTTTAATATTAAATAGGGAAATTACCAAAGTAAAATGCCGTTTATTTATTTTTCTTGCATAACTGTAATAGATTTGTTCTCTGTATTATAATTGTGTCTACACTATTACAACCGTGTCCACTCTGTTACAGCTGTATCCACTCTGTTACAAAAGGGTTTTTTTCCCGATTTCAAAGATAAAAAACAAAAAATTGTCAATTGAAATTTTAATTATTAGTTTAGAACTATGAAATGTGTACTCAGAATATTCTGATTCTGATTTTAAATATTTTTATTTGATGTGAAAATCTACTTTTTACACACAATACTTTTAAATTTTGTTTTAAAAATCAGCAATATAAAGTAAATTTACATTTTACCATAAACTTTTACTTTTAATGTATTTATATGAAAAAAATATTCATTTGTCTATGTTGCACAAAAAGTTTGAAAAATAAAAGTTATTTTACATAATTTAATGCAATATTTAGTTATGTAACAGAGTGGACAAAATCTCCCATTACCAAGCAAAAAGCCATAAAAATCTTAAATTGAAAAATTTTATTTCTTGAACATAGATAAATTCAATCCATTTACTGACATTTGACATCAAGTTTATTTGGATTATATGATTTTGAAAATTTTTGTTGAAATATCAAATGCACACAAAATCATAAAAATTTTCTTACCTCAATTTGTGGTATCTTTAAATGGATGACTTCGATGACAACTATCTATCTATATTATAAAGGACAAACGTGTCCGTGCGTAACGCTGACGTCATTTTGCGATTGGCAACACTTGACGATGAAATTTCGGTTTTGCGATTTTTGCTACTGCAATTTTTTTTCTAAACGTCGCATATTTCCAATTTTTACACCGTTATAAAGGGAAAAAAATTGACTTTCAAATGCAATTTGTTTGAAAACTGTATCGCAATTTACTCATTTGTTATAGCATTTTAATTAAATTTCAAGTATGATTTTTTTAAAATTATTTTTTAAATATATCCCTATCGCTTGCAGACGATTACAAAATATTAATCTGTTTGCACTTTAAACAGTATAAAGAGTTCAGCATTTGTTTCCAGCTAATATTCAATAACGAAATTAAAACTTCATTAAGCAATAAATAAAATAGTATAAATAAAACACAAATTTAACTGGCATGTAATTGAAATAAGTGCTTAAAACGGTTGAAATTATTAGATAAAAATGCTGTAGATAACGAAATTTTTAGCAATTTCTTCGGCTATTAACTTCTGGCACGGGACCAATACGAAATTACAGCTTTTACTAAATTTCAAAATTTTATTTGAATATATAATTGACATATTTCATATAAAAATGCTCTTTGGTGTTGTTAGGGGGCAATTCTAAAAAAAAAACTATTAAATGTAAAAAATCTATTAGAGTTTTCAATAAAAAAAATAAATGTTTTTCACCTATATTCTCTATTCCGGGAAGCCCGGGTTGGATGCCCTAGTTTATGTAAAGGAAACTGCATTCTTAGAGAAAACGAAAACATTAATTAAGATGAAAACGTAAACGGTACAGATACTGACACTGAATATTTACAACATTCGTCATTTTCACGCGTTTCATTATATAATCGTGCAACATGAAAACGTAAATGGTACAGATACTGACACTGAATATTTACAAAATTCATCATTTTCACGTGTTTCATTATATAATCGTGCATCGCACTATAAAACTATATATAGAACAAATCTTTCATAAACAAAAATATTTTCATTTCAATTGTCAGATTGATCGTCTGCGCACCAAGGAGTCTGAGAGTAGAGTAAGAAATCGCAACATTAAAATGAAATATGTGATGAATTTTGGATCAATACCCCATATTTAATACATCTCATTTTGGGTGGTGCCTCGTCATCAGAATTACATTGTAATAAATATATAAATACACGCTACATTGTATATTTATATAAAAGAAAATGTTCTTATGACAGTTAGCAATTCTTTCATATTTTGCAAAGTTTAAAAACACATTATATAATTAAAAACGCGCATAGACAGCATTGTGCTTATTGAAAGTCCTGTGACCGTATTATTTTATGAGCCCCTGTAAATGAACGAAAACTGCTATGCACTGCATATTCTACAATAAGTATCTTGTTCAGCACCGTACTGATGTATATTAATTTGAATATGTTACAAAGAGTATAACATCATTAAAACACATTGCAAGCGATTTTCGTCTACAAACCATAATGTAACGGAATACTTTTGATTGCCCCTGTAAATGAACTAATGAATGATGCACACTTAAAAATGAATACCGAACTTGTTACGGTATACTACAATACCATATTTTAATTATCTGTATATCAGGTTTTTTTTTTTTTTTCGAGTTAGTGCGCGACAAGACAGACGACCAGACAGACAGACAAACAAGGCAAACTGAATTCATAAATACTTTTCGACTGTGCTGTAAAGTGTTACAAATAATATTTTTTATCTAAAACCATCGAAATTTCCATCAAACATGCTTTAATACGATGAATAGAAACGAAATTGCACTAATTCCCGAAAATGACGCCATTTTGAATAACAGCCGCCATCTTGAATTACCCCGACTTTACGCGATGCCTCCCCTTCTTATATGCTTTGTATTAATATAGAGTAGATACTAACCAAACGGTATAACTGTATCACGATTTGCAGATTTTTCACTCCTAGCACCTGGACTAATAATAAATATGTACTTTTCATTATGCCACTATGCGTCCTCCCTCCGCCCCCCCCCCCAAAAAAAAAAAAAAAAGTGTTCCATATTACACGCATTGAATCAATAATGCCTTTAGAAAAGAAAAAAGGTGAAAGGAAAGCAACTGTGAATGTTAATAATTTTGAAAAGGATCAATTATTCACCTCAAATTATTCGAATTTCTAACTAATCTAAGCATTTTTAAGATAATTTATAACATACAATGGAATTTAGATATTGATTTCTCAGGAAGTTGTATTCAAAACAAGCAAATGACAAGATATTTTTCAATTTCTGAAATATGTCAACATTTTTGTCTGAATTCCTACGAAGAAATGGAATCAGGAAAATTGATCACAAACCAGATTGTACATTTGAAAACAATATGTTTGGCAGTCCGAATTTCTGCATAATAGTATGAAAACTTTGAAAAACGATAAACACACAATTTGAAAAATACTATAGTATTTTCAGAGCAACTTTATATAAATGTAAGAAAATACTTTAAAAAAATAATACTAGGGATATTTTTTAAATTCATAAATATTAAAAAAAATTGTAATGAATAATTTTTTTTTTAAACAATAGCTATAAACGTTTTAGATAATTTTCAAAAACCCCCATCCCTATATATTTTTTCTTTTTTTTTTTTTTTTTTTTTGCGTACACTAATACAGAAATTTCAATTATAAAACTATTGAAAATTATTAGAAGAACAGCCTTTCTAGAGAGCATACTAAATACTTTAAGAGTCTTTTTGTTTTTGCAATGCAGAAAAGGGGGATTTATATTTGTTTATAATTCCTTTACAACGAGAATTTCCTGATTTTACAATTTCTATATTGCTCAAATTCTCTAATCAGCTGATTTTCTTTTAATTTAATTTAATTTAATATTTGAATGATTTACCAGGGCTGTGACTGTAAATCTATGTACATCTATGACTGTATTGTAGTTTTTAGCAGAGAAGAAATAAATTAGATATACTGTTGATGACATTCATTTTCATTTAAGGAAAGTTTATTTCCTTTCATCTATTTTCAGTTTTAATCTTACTGGAAAATAATAATGCCGTATACTTTTATATGGGAAATTTGTTTTGGCTTCAAAAAAAGCAGTTTTGTTTTTAAATTCCTTTAAAAGTTTGTTTCTTTGAAGTAAACTGAAGAATTTTGTGGCATACGTTATGGGATCAATGCAAAAATTATCTGATCTTTTGCATGCGTGGAGCTATTGTTTTGATAGAGTATTATGATTTAATACATACGATGAAATGAAATTTGGGCTCCACCGCATGTCGCAGCAACCTCTGTCGTTAATTCATTTGGGAGAATGGGAATGGTCAGCAGCGCATTCAGGAGGACCCTTCTGGTCGTGCGCGTTAAAAGTCCCTCAGGATCTGGGTGCGGCGGTGGACATGCCTGACGGGCGCCAATCGGCGCCGCCCAGTTTTATATCTTTAAGTTTATTACCTCATTTTGTTGATTTTTCATTTTATTCTTTCTTGATTTAATTTCGTTCAATTATTGATTTTTCGATATGTTATAAGGAGCTTAATATTGTCATTTTTAGGCTTAATGCTGATAATACTCGACAAAATAACGCGTCTTTACTATGCGTTATTCTTATGAAACTCCTCTGACGAATCCATAAGATATTCACAGTTTCTTATTTTTGTATTTTCAATTTATTGGATTTAATATTTGTGTTATCTTTTCCTTTGATTTTTACACATTTGATTTCATCTTAATTATATATTGATATAAATAAGAATAACTCATAGTAAAGACGCGTTATTTTGTCGAATATTATCAGCATAGTATATACATTTACAGATAGATAGATACAAGATATGCTCTGATATATTTCGTGAAAAGTAAATTTCGTTTCGTCATTAATTTTTTTTTACTAGCACTCATATACAATCTAATATTTGAATATTATATTTACCTTCATTTCATCCTTTTTCTTTTCTTCCTTTTCTTTCATTTCTTTAACGCACTCTTTCTGTTATAGATAATAATAAGTCATGAAAACAATATTACTATCATGTTTCAGAAGACAAAAACTCATTAATAAATTATTTAAATTATAACAGAGATTATAATAAGAAAAACATCACATATTTTCAGGATCATTTCGAAGTGTATTCCGCCATAGGCGATAATTGGAAAATACCGCCTCCTATCTTTTTTAACCCCACCTCTTTCACTTCCACCAACATCAAACGGCACAGCAATAGAAATCTTTTATTATAATTTTAATCATTAAACCCGTTTTTACATTTACAACTTTTTTTTTTAACATCAGGTTATTGTGAATAGTAAAACAAATGCTATGTGGTATAATTGTCTAATTTCGACAGTTTATATACTGCTCAAAACAATTAAAGGATATTGCAGTTTTAGGTGGATTTTGTATCTGGGAAACTTTTTAGCTGATTGATACATGGTCGACAGACATAGTAGGTTATATGAGAATAAATTACACATGTTTGGCAGAAAAAAATGCATTTTATTGCGCATTTGTGTACAAAAGGAAAAAAACACAATTTGTGCACATGAGAAAAAAAGAATAAGAAAAGGTGTTTTCTTCAAAGAAAATCATTTTCAGTAGGGGGTATGGTTTCCACGGGCGGCCAGCAACGTTGAACACCTTTGAGGCATGGACTCAATGAGGCTATTAATGACAAGTTGGGGTATTCTGCCCCACTCTTCCAGAAGAGCTCTTTCCAGTTCTTGGAGAGTTTGTGGGGGTTGTTGGCGGCCAGAAACTCGTCTTCCTAGAGCGTCCCAAACGTGCTCGATTGGATTCATGTCTGGAGAACACGCTGGCCATTCCATTCGAACGATTCCTTCCTCGAAAAGGAAATCCTCCACCAGGTTTGCACGATGTGGCCTGCAGTTATCGTCCATTAAAATAAAGTTATCTCCGATTGCTGCAGCGTAAGGGACTACAATAGGTCTGAGGATCTCATCCCTATATCGGCGACCAGTCAGAGCTCCATCTCGAATGATGTAGAGGTCAGTGCGCCCGTCAGTGGAGATGCCACCATACACCAACACTCCTCCACCGCCAAATCTGACACTTTCGTGCACGAACGCAGGATTATTCCTACTGCCACGGTCCCTCCAGATGAAAATACGCCTATTATCCGGATGCACAGAAAAACGGGACTCGTCAGAAAACAGAATATTGCTCCATTCATTTCTCCTCCAGTTGACATGCTCGGTTGCCCACTCCCTGCGGTCGCGACGATGCCTTGATGTTAATCTAACACATACCATCGGTCGGCGAGCATACAGACCTACAGCATGGAGCCGGTTTCGGACAGTCTGAGTTGAAATCGTGGTGCCTGTAGCCGAGCGAAGGTGTTGTTGGAGAAGAGTAGCGTTCATGTTTCGGTGTCTCCGAGCTGTTAACGCTAAATACCGATCTTCATTGGGCGTTGTTGCCCGTCTACGACCTTGCCCTGGTCTTCGGCCTGCACATCCACTCTCCAAAAAACGGTTCCAGATCCTGGAAATGACACTTTGTGACACTCCAATGGCTTGCGCTACTTCGGCTTGAGTTTGGCCCCCTTCTAACCTACCAACAATTCTCCAAGCTTCTGAATCTGTCAAATGACTTCGCTGAGACATCGTACTCATCGAAACAAAGCAATCACTGAATGCCGATCATCCTTGTCTTCATTCTCTTTTATCCAGTTGAAAGTCAAATTTCATTCGCTGCCGCTGAAGCGACGTTTTTGACGTCGAACTCAAAATTTGCATACTCGACAGTTTGAAAACCAGAAAAATTTGCATTTGTGATTCTCTTCTTCTATTTTCGGCAAAAAAAATTTCGTTTATATCTTTATTTTATATAAAACTTCAAATATCCTTTAATTGTTTTGAGCAGTGTATTTTTGAAACCTGGGACATTAAAAAAGTAATACAGATCAAAGTACAACTTTGTATCATTCTGGCTAGAAGGCGAAAAATTTTATTCAAAATTAAACAATCAAAGGTTAAATAAATATAGACGAGATTGCGGGCTAATAGTACAAGTGGATTTTCTCATACAATAAATCATTTAAATGTTCATGCATTTGTCAATAGAAAGCAGTGCCAGCATTACACAAGCACATGTATTGAACATTTTTTGTTTCGATTAGCTAGCTGGTTGCAAAATAAGAAGCAAAATTTTCCTAAGCCTAGCTGGGTTTGTTGTTGTTTTTATGTTTATTACATATTTGTTTTGATATAAAGTATTTACTCTGTTTGAACAATATTACATGTCATTATTAAAGAAAGTTTTAATCAATGCTATTCATTTTCAATTACTATTTTGTATTAATGATATATAATTAATTTACAAAATAAGACCAAATGCACTTCAAAATGGTATGGGAGTCTAATAGGATATTTCCGATTGGAGAACTTGTCATGTTATTGCATCTGATATTTATGTTAAATGATTACAAAAAGCCTAACATGCCTTATTGATTCCTTATCGCTTGCGACGGTGATTGAACAAATGCCTCAGAATGTATGGCGTGAAATAGACTATCGCCTAGATGTTGTCCGTGTGACCAAGCGAAGTCACATAGAACATCTATGACGTATGTATACAAAATTTTGGAGTTCCGTCTACATTCTGTGTTAATCTTATCGATAAGTTATTTTCCATTAAATAGTTATAGCCGTTTGTAATCGCTATATTCATTATATTCATTTTGACTTACCCGGTATATAAAAGTTGCCATGTTATTGCATTTAATATTTATATTAAATAACTATAAAAGCTTAATGTGCCTTATTGTTTTATATCCGTTAAAATTAATACCATTTTACCAAATTAACTTTTACGAAAAGCCATGACAAAGTAATAAAGACCTCATTCCATTTTCCTTTAATAAGTTTTATAAAATCAAAAAGAAAATTTAATTTTTAAATTAAGATTTTATCATTGACTTGTGCTTATATAATTGTTGAATTCGCCTATTTTTGAGACATTTATCGAAGTCCCATTAGACCCTGGTGTCTGGAGAAAAGTTTGGTTTCACATATTAAGGCTATTTTTTATCTTATTAATAGAAAACTGTTTAAGTTTTGTTAAAAAAAATGTAGGAATTTAATAAATCATACTTTTTAGAGTATGAAATGTAAATCATTACCATAAGTCCTCCCTATACTGAGTAGGGTGTTGCTTCTTATCTTTGACCAATGGCTAATCCTAAACCGTTAGTTTTAGCGATATAGTTACAGTCGCAAAATTGCCCCACGTGTTGTCTTTCATCCTATTTTAACAGCCATTTGCGTCAAAATAATTACTTTATAAAATGGTGCGAAATTAAATTGTTATGTGGTTCCTGAATCCTATAAGAAATATTTAGGAAAACTGTAAACCAGTACAATTCTAATTTTTGTACGACCAAAACATACGGGATTATGATACTTTCAATTTTTTGAAACCTCAGCGTTTTTCGACACTGTTGTTTGGTTGTAGAAGAATAAAATTTTTACTGTTATGTTTTACTTGTATAATAAAAAAAAGTTCATGATATTTTATTTCGTTTATATCTTTTTAATGATGTTTTATGTTCTTCCTCTAATAATACCTTCTTGCTTACATTTTGTCAAGTCTTTCTTTATTAAACCTTTGTATCACCACGTTGCATATTTGCAACATACCCAAAAATCAATGTTATTTCCACAGTAAGCTTTAAAAAACAATTTTATTGATTACTGCTACCTTCTAAAACTGTAGTTAATATAAATTGTTCGTAGAATCTCCAGTAAATGGTGATATTGAGTTAATTTTTTATGCCAGATATTTAATTTATCACTTGAGCTGTTTCTTGCGGTTACTGCTAAAATAAATTTTATCAGTTTACTGAAATTAAAAAGGCTGGAGAGGTCCATAAATAGACTTTTCACAAAAGTAAGTTTATATAATTTACAATTTTAAATTAAAAAATTTACAATATTTATGAAAAATATGAAATTTACTTCTGGTTGCAATAAAATAACCACCTTAAATTTTTATTTTTGTTTTAATTTTTTTTTAATTTTTTATATATTTGAAATGATGTATTCTAACATCTGAGTAAATATTTTTCAAGTCGGACTTATTTCTGTACAAAGGGGTTAAAATGGTAAATTACACTAAAAAAAAAAAAAAAAAAAAAAAAAAAAAAAAGAAGAAAAGAAAAGAAAAAGATGCCTTAATTTATTTTTTTATCTTTATGCATTTTTTTTTCATCATTTGCTCAATTGTCTCACTGTTTCATTTACAATGAATGTTTTACGCTCTTTTGCCACACTAAGCGGTTCTCTTAGTCTTGCCTAACTGAAGAAATGACATTGCGTATATTTTATTAAAATTTCATTTTGCAAGTATTTTTATTAAAATACTGATTCTCCTAAAATTATATTAGATCTCCTTATTAGACTCCTAAAATATTGATTTTTCAGAAAAATATTGATAGTAAAAAAACATTTATTTTACGGGAAAAATCTGTTATTAAAAGTACTTTGAATTTAAAAAGCATTTTTTTTTTTTTTCTTGAGATTGAAATTTCTCAAAAAGAGGAATAACATGGGATATACATTTAATGTTATTAAATGTAATTTAAATGGTATCGCTTTCTTCGAAGAATGTTTCTTATTTGCTTTACACGTAATTACATAAATTGTCAAAAATGTTAAAGAAAAAAAATATTTATCAAAAATTCTCCCACAAACTTATATATGCATGTAAAATCTTACCATTTTATTCTTGAAAACGTCATGATCTGATGTTAAAATCTGTAAAAAAAAAAAAAAAAAAAAAAAAAAAAACAGAAAACAAATTGGAAATATAAGTACATGCATAGACATATTGATGAACATAAATGAGTTATTTTGAAATTCTAATGAAGCATTCGGGCATGTGCAAAAGCATAGCTACCAAACTTTGTATTTTTTGTAATTGATTAAAAAGAATACGAAGGTTGGTAGATTCCCAGATTTACGACTCCCACTCAAAATAGAAAGTTTCCATTAGAATGCAAAAATTTCACTAAAAAATCACCCTTATATATACGAACTTGTTTTCACAATGAGCTTGTGGCGAATTTGTTTCCTGTAGTGTGATAAAGTTTAATTTTGGAATCGCATATCTGAAGCTTCTAGAAACCGTTTTCTGTTTAAAAAATTCAAAAGTTACATTTAATATTTTTAATAGGCTTTTTAAAATACATTTTAGAAAAAAAAAAATCGTTACCTATGAATTGTCTTTAAAACCGGAATCAATTTCTAGAAGCTTCCAATATACTAATCCAAAATTACAGCTCATTCTGCCAAGTAATATTTGAGTTAAAATGTCCGAAAAAAAATACTGCATTGGAATTTATTTTGCAAAAATTGAAAATGAATTTATCATTAGAAGTTCAAACCTTTAATATCTTCATAATTCTTAAACTACTTGATCGAATGACTTCCCGTTTTGGTATCCGAAGATAAAAATTACCGACGAATCCAAATATGATGTCAAAATTAGGTGTTAGTGTTGAAATTTTTAAAGTTTGTTACAATTTCTGTATGCAGGCGACCTCTTCAACAAAATTAAAGTCTAGCATTAATTAGTAGACGTTATTACTAACTGATAACTACCAGTCACATTTTTATACGCTGATTTGCGGCAGAGTTAGGTGCTAATATACAATTATTTTTCTACGATTGTATACCTAACTGACCTATAGCCATAAATATTTGGACAGAGATAAGTAAAAGTTAATTGCTCACACTAAATAAAATTATGTACATATACGTATTTACAGATAAATTTTAAAGAAGTACAGAAACTTGGAAATTGCAACAACTTAAATTATGCTTTAATACGTGAAGTCATTGAAACAGATACAGAAAAAACAGAGACTTGCAATGATCTGGTCAAGGAGTAATCAAGACCTTTAAAGCTCACTACCAAATCCATTTTTTGAAGAAAATCTCTCTGGTGATGGAGAGGCAAATTCAGCCCCCGAACTAACGAAGAAGGTGAACGTCATGGATGCGTCCATTGGATATCAACGGCTTGGAATGAAGTAACCGCCTACACCATCAAAGATGCTTCTACAAAGATGGATTCCCGTGTGAGAATGAGCAATCAAGAACAGAGGACCAAGAAGCAACAGCTGTGAGCGACTTGGGGTCAAATCTTCAGGAGCTTCATACTGAAATTTGAACCTGGAGCTTAACTCGAAGCCGATGGAAGCCTTCCGGTTTACGACAACAACATTGTTGAAGAGGAAGAGGTTAGTGAAGAAGAAGCAGAACCAGATGAGACCGATGAAACAAGAAGTACAATTACCTTCAAGCAATATAGCCAAGGGATTCAAGACCTGTTGAACTATGAGGTTGAACATCACCTGGAAGCCTTTTCACTTCTTAAACAACTAGATAACATGTACACTGCACGAGCATACACAGTACAAAAACAGACTAAAATTACTCACTTTTTTAAGTAATGTACCAATTATGCTTTCAAGTAATGTATTGTATATATGTAATTAGTAATGATATGTTTTGTAAAACTTTTCTAATATAACATTTTTAATTAACATTTTTAATATTTTCTAAATTCAGCACCTCCATCTCGGTAACTGGCATGGCTAACCAGGCTAAGTAATCTATACAGTCTATAAACTCAATACATAATAGTAGTAGTAATTCATTTCCCAATCTCTCTCTATAATAAACACCCTCATAATCTGAACATTTTTGGCCGGCATGAGTGTTCAGAATAGGGAGAGTCCACTGTATATTATTTTGACTTTTTTATGCTTACCTTACAAAATTGAAGATCAGCTCTGAAAACAGATTCAATCTAATTTTTACATTCACAAAAGCACAAAATTATTGGTTTAAAATGATATTATATAATATCAAGCATTAAAAAAAAAAAAAAAAAACGCTTTTATACAATTAAACTTTAAATACAAGATAATTTATTTTTATTGAACAATTTTAACATAAATATAGGCTTGACTGATTTTTCCTTCCTAACCTGTTATGCAGTTTAAACTGAACTAAACCAAAACCGGAAATGATTTTTTCTAATGAAGCTGTAAATAACTTATTATCTACAATGCTGGCCATCCAAAATGCAACACTATGAAGGAATGCAAATAACAGAATGATATTTATTGGACAAATACATTATAATGGGAAGGACAAGTGATTACGTTTTCAGAAAATTTGGAGGTATAGTTCCTGAGAAAACACTACCCAGAGTTGCCACCTCTGGCCGCAATAACAGCATTTATCTGCCTAGGCATGGAGTCGAACAGAGATTGGATGTCATGTACGGGTACAGCAGTCCATACAGCTTCAACACTATGCAACAGTTCATCAACCGTAGTGACGGGCGAGTGGTGACGGGCCAGTCGCTCAGAAGCCATTGACAGGACATTTTCAACTGGTGAGAAATCAGGAGAACGTGTCGGTGAAGGCAACAGTAGAACATGTTCTGTATCAAGGAAGGTCAGGATAGTACGAGCAACACGCGGTCGTGCATTGTACTGCTGAGAATTAGAGTTCCAGAGTCCTCGAAGCTAGGGAAGAACAACGGGCAGTAACACCTCAGAAACATAACGGCTGCTGTTCATATTGTCAGCAATGGGAACAAGAGGTTACCGAGACGTGTATCCAATGGCACCTCATACCGTCACTCCAGGTGATATGCCAGTATGACGATGTCGAATGCAAGCTGGCAAAGTGAATTCTCAAGGATGCCACAAAACACGCTGCGGCATCCACGATGCACACAAAGCCTAGATTCATCTGAAAAGATGCCATTCCTGCGTCATATACAGCCTCATGATGCCCGCATCCGTGTTTGACAGCATCGTGGAAAAAGCACATTGCCCGCTAGCATTCGACATCGTCATACTGGCATATCACCTGGAATGACGGTATGAGGTGCCATTGGATACACGTCTCGGTAATCTCTTGTTCGCATTGTCGGCAATTTCAACAGCAGCCGTTACATTTCTTATGTGTTACGTCCCGTAGTTCTGTCCTATCTTCGAAGTCTCCGGAACTCTACGTTTCAACAGTACAATGCACGACCGCATGTTGCCAGTACTATCCTGACCTTCCTTGATACAAAACATGTTCGACTGTTGCCCTGGCCAGCACGTTCTTCTGATTTCTCACCAATTGAAAATGTCTGGTCAATGGCTGCTGAGCGACTGGCACGTCTCCACTCGCCAGTCACTACGGTTGATGAACTGTGGCATAGTGTTGAAGGTGTATGGATTGCTGTACCCGTACATGACATCCAATCTCTGTTCGACTTCATGCCTAGATAGATAAATGATGTTATTGTGGCCAGGGGTGGAAAATGTAGCTAGTGTTTTCTCAGGAAATATACCTCCAAATTTTCTGAAAATGTAATCACTTGTCCTTCCCATTATAATGCATTTGTCCAACAAATATCATTCTGTTATTTGCATTCCTTCATGGTGTTGCATTTTGGATGGCCAGCAGTGTAAATTAGACAGTCTATCTTTGAATGGCTGTTCTAAGAAAATATAGTCCCACATAGTTATCCTAATAATATTATAAATCTGATTGTGTGCAAATGTTAGGCTGAAGCCAGCGTCAAAATGGAGCATTTAATGATCCTGTATCTTTGCATATAGGTTGATTATAACCCTCAAATGAACAAAGGCTGGTTTTTGTTTTATTTTATTCAAATATTTTTCTTAATAATTCCAAATGTCGTTATTTTCATAGAGAATAAATGGACATTTTTTTTCGTATAATATTTTAAAATGGTTAAATTTACTTTACGGTTGCTAATACTTTATCGTTGCCAAAAGTAATTCAAAACCCGAAATAATGTTTTTTACTCAACAATTTAGTTTCAATTGAAAAATTTTCACGTGAAAAATGAAAATGAAATAAAAAATTAAAGAATTAAAAAGAAGATTAATTAATATTATTAGAAATAAAACGTACTTTTTTTAGTTTTTGATAATAACACATAGTTTCAATGAGCGTAACCATAGGAAACAGGCGAATATGACGTCATACATCGAAAATAAAGCGGATATGCTGAAATAAAATGGATATTGGTGAAATAAAATGATCTTGGGTTTTTTCTTCACTTTTTTTCTTTTCTTTTGTATGGTAACAATACTTGCCGTTTTACCGTCTGCGCACGGCTAATATAACTATACCGTATTTTTTATTTAAATTTTTAAAAAGTAAAAATAAGTTTCAAAAGAAAATGGTTAGCAAATGTCAATAATATGCTCCGCAAAATTATCCATGTCGAAAATGATGTCATGGACAGCGAAAAATAGTTATTTTCATTCTTAAAACTAAAAGAAATAACTTGATTACCTAAAAAAATGACGAATGTTAATAGTTCCATTTTTGTTGATAAAACCTAAAGATTTAATATTATTTCGTTAAAATAACATAATTTTCCCTATGCCAGTATTGAAATTAATTGCCTGGAAAAGAAAATCAACAAGAATTATGTCATTAAAAAGGGATTTCTCTGGGGAAAATGAGACGTCATATTTGAAATAAAACGGGAATTTTCCAATATGTTTTAAAATGAGTGTGAATCAATTCCTTACATTAATAATACAAGGATCAGTAAGTATAGAAAGTAGATGAGCTTCACGCCATATTAACGAAAAAATTAAATGTTTTTTAATTATTAAGCATAGAGTTGCAAAAATCGGGTTTATTCCCGGGTTTATTTCCAATAGACCCGGTTTATTCCCAGGTTTATTCCCAAAAGACCTGATTTATTCCCAAAAAACCCGGTTTATTCCCAAAAAACCCGGTTTATTCCCAGGTTTAAACCGGGTTTTTTCTAGCCTTTGCAACTCTAATTAAGCATGAGTATCCGTTATATACCGATGAGAGTTTTCTGCTAAAAATCACATAATAATTTTAAGAAAGGGAAAATGAACACGAATCTATTATATTAAAATATGACCGTGTGTTTGTATTTCGCAACTACTCCTAGATTATCGAACGCAACGCGATTTACTTAATACCGCGGTTATCATTGATCCGAGGATGTCACACAAACTCTCAGAATTTAAAAAATTGAATTAGATGCCAAGATTTTTTTTTTGAAAATTGTAACGAAGTTTCTCTAAAAACGGTAAGTAAATTATTATTAGAGTGAATATTCACTGCTCAAGAGTGAATATTGACTCTTTCAGAGAGTTAACAATCTAGAGTGAATATTCAGTTCTCAAGACAGAATATTGACTCTTTCAGAGAGTTAACAACCTAGATTGAATAGTCTCTCTAAAGAGGTTGGGCAAATTTTGACTGCGATAGAGTGAATATCATCTCTTCCGGAGTGAATAGTCACTCTCCTTTATTTAGAATGTGACCAACATCTATTTATGTGAAAGTCTAAAAGAATCTGAGGTTTGATGAAATTCTGTGCATTAGTTCTTCAGATATATAGCTATCGTGAAAATCATGAAAAAGTAGTATAGCAGTGTCATCTGCTGAGCTGTTTACACCAAAACGTAGTCATTGTCTATTTATGTCAAGTTCTAACAGAATCTGAAGTTTGATGAAGTTATGTGCATTAGTTCTTGAGATATAACTATCATGAAAATCTTGAAAAATGTAGCACAGCAGCGCCACCTGTTGAGCGATTCACACCAAAAACTAATCAGCACCAATTTATATCAGGGACTAAATGAATCTAAATTTTTATTAAATTCCGTGCATTAGTTCTTGAGATAGAGCGCTCATAAAATTTTTGTCACATACATACAGACAGGCAGACTCAAAGAGCCACAGACTCACAGACAGACATTTTCTGAAAACACAAAATCGTGTTCACGACCCTCTAAAACGTATAAATCCACTGAAAACTGGAAGTCGAATTTTTTCGAGAATCCAATAATTTGTACTTGTAAAGATAGAAGAAAGTAAAAATGCAGCTTCAAACGTAAATCTTGGGAAAGGTTTTTTTTACTTTCTTCTACCTTTACAAGAAGAAAGTATTGGATTCAGGAAAATTTTCGACGGAGAAGACAGAGAAACAACAGAAAATAAAAATTTTATTGTTCAGTGCTATCCACCATCTGCCGCATGTAAAGTGTCGTCGTGTGTGAAATGGAAAATGTATGAAACACATTAAAATATTTTGTTTTCTGTTGCTTCTCTGTCCTTATTGGTTGTTTTCACTATTCTTCTTAGTCTGTCTAGCGCCGGCGATTTTCGTGCTACAGGTACCGTTCCAACGCTTTTTATGTTTTTTCACTATGAAGATCACATTCCAATAAAAAAAAGTAGGTGTTGCCATTTGAAATTTTCAAAATTTTGTCACTGTAACCGTAACTGTTAGAATTTAACTGTTGTTTTTCACATGATTCTTGAGCGCATACCTCAAAATACTTTAAACCAAAATTTCATTCAGTTTCTGTGAACGGTATGACAGTTAGGGGCTCATATATCGGGATAGTTTTTTTATAATCACCCTGTATATAACATATGCCATCGGTTTCTGAGTAACGCCGGAATCTTCGCCCACCTCGGCTAAATGCAGGAAGGAAGCAAAAAAGACAACGACTCGAGCAGATACTTCATGTTTCGAGAATGAGCATACATGAAGAGTGGGGTTTAGAGTACAGTGGCTCTAGCATACAACCAAAAATATCATTATGGCTTTAGCATAAAAAGGGGTCAGAATGAAAAGTAGGAGATAAAGAAAAAAGACCACTCCCTTCCCTATCGTCCGCTACGACATAACCTAATAGCTTATTCGTTCAATAATACTAAATGAATAAAAATTATTTTGGATCGATTATTTGGGTTTAATAAGAAAGATGGCGTAATCTTATGAAAATATTATTTTTGTGCTTTAACTTGTTTAAACAATTCCAAGTTTATAATTATTGTTGTATTTTAAGCACCCTGTACGAACATTCAGTGATTATTATATTAAACGTTCATAAAACTAGTTTCATTACGAGAAATTTAAGATTTTTTTAAATGGGAAATGTTTTGGTATTGATTTTTTTTTAAAGGCATTTTTTTTTAATATTTAGGAATAAAAATAGATTCTGAGTTTCAGATCACAATGTGATTATTTTATACTAGCATCTGCAACTCTCTTGTCTTCAGTAAAGTGATTGCATCAGAATTTGAATACATTTCAAAATAGGACAGTCAGATATAGAAAATAAAATAAAATTTCATAGTTACTCGTGCCGATTTCCACTATTTCTGCCATCTGTCTCTCAGTAACACAGGGATTTTTCCCTGCGATAGCTGAATGCAGGAACGAAGCGTACAAAAATACAACGGCAAAACACAGGTACTTCATGTTCCAAGAATGATTGTAACGAAAGCTCTCAGAAGCAATCCAGAAATCTGTTCAAGTGGATTCCTATGTTTTTCTGGGAATTTATATAATATATTGCGTGTGTAGGATGCATTAAAATTCAACAAGGAAATAGCAGAATAGCTATTTTTAATTTTTCATGCTTTAGTTTAAACATCCGCACAAGTAAAAATTAACTATTCATTAAGGAAGTGTGCAATTGTATAGTAAACATCCAGCTGGTTATACTGTCGATAGAAAGTTGTTTGCCACACATATTGCCAGATATTTTGAAATATATTTACCCTTCGAAAGCCCTTTCTATTGTGCTGAATCAGTATTCCATAACCTTCCTCTTTCGAAGGTCAGTATGGAACATGGTGGAAGGAAGGCATTGAAAAAGTTTGTTTCAGTAACGCTGATGTAATGAGCTGGTAACAATGTGGTTGCAAATGCATAAGCGTTACAGCAATGGAGATAGTTGACATTTCACGTGCTTTCGAGAGTATTTAAAATCTACAAACATCGTCTTTAAAATAGAAATTGCTACGCGTTAGTGACGACTGGCTTTTTTGCTTATCGTTGCCACAGATTAATCTCGGAAAACGAAGCATTTGAAGTGACTGAAAAAATTAATAGCTGGAAAAGTATTCGTCAGAAAATTGTTAGACAAACTGCGTTAGAAAGGTAAAAAAAATGTATTTTTCTTGATATAAATTTTTAAAAAAATGATTATGCCGTTTTTCAAATATTGAATTAAAAAAATTACCAAATTTTACAATGGAGTAACATAACGAAACCTTCACGCGCAAAAATATAATGCTAACGGCAATGTGTCCTGACGTGTATACTGGCTATAGCACGAGTCACAAATTATAGTAGCCTTATTATTCTGTGAAAATATAAAAGCGAATTATGGGGTGTCACGAGTGCATGATTTTTATTTGATTCTCGACAAATACTAGATGCGCCATTCTTTTTAGTTGTGAATAATATAGGTTAATTCACATTATTAATAAAATTTAGCTATAAAACATGTAAATAAACGGAAAACGGTAAGTAATAAATGGTAAACGTAAGGGTAAACCGTATTAAAAAACATAGCGAAATAAGTATCCATTTTTCATATACTTTCTGTCATTAAAGAGTCATTAACTAAAAGTTTTAAATTGTTTCATTCGCTTCGTAAGTATTAAAAAATGAATAATTGTGCTAAATGTATTCATTATTTAACTTAGGTTACAATAAGAATCCATTTTTTTCACTAATGAACATGGTACTTGCGTATTATTAAGTCTACATTTAAAGACCAGCCTTACAGCATGCTGTATAATTTAGCGATTTTGCATTTTGTTACATGTGACATAATGTTACAATTTTATCATGTCACAATTTACATCATATTACATTTCAGGAAGCTGCTAAATCTAGAGGCTTACTAGAAGATGAAGACGTTTGGAAAAAAACTTTACAAGAGGCTGCAGTAACCAACATACCTAAACAACTTAGAGAGAATTTTGCCTACATTTGCCTATTCGCACCTCCCTCGAATGCAGTTGGACTATTTGAAAAGCACAAAGTGGACACGGGAGAAGATTTTACTCGACTGCCACATGACCATTCCTTGGATTGCGGGTTGTGCCTTAGATTTACTTTGAGAAACATCGAAAACATACTTCGATTAAAAGGGAAACACTGTGAAATGTATGGATTGCCTTCTCCACCATCTGATATATATTTGATAATAGTATTACCGATCAATATGACATAGAACAGCAACAGGCAATTGCAGAGCAAATGGTTTTAAATCTAAATACAGAACAAAAACCAGCATTTGATTTAGTGGCTGCAATTACGAATGAAAATTTACCACAACGCTGTTTCTTTCTTGACGGTCCTGGTGATAGCGGAAAAACGTATTTGTATAAAGCCATTTTAAGTTCGATCAGAGGAGAGGGTTGCACAGCATTATCTGTTGCATCTACCGGAATAGCAGAAAACTTACTTGATGGTGGCAGAATATATCACTCTATGTTTAAACTACACCCACCCCTAGATGAAACCACAACTTCCAAAATAAAAAGAACATCGATTGAAGCTAAAAATATTCGAAATGCAAAAATTATTACTTGGGATGAATCGGCAATGGCTCTTTCGGTAACTTTAAATGTTATCGATAGACTTCTAAAGTCTTTAATTAGAAGCAATAAGTCGTTTGGAAATAAGGTTTTAGTTATTGGGGGAGACTTTAGGCAAACCTTACCCGTTGTGTCTCATAGGTCAATAACTCAAACTGTGCAGATGAGCATTAAATACAGTTCTTTATGGGAATTGTTTCATATTTTGAGATTTGTCAGCAATGTAAGATAAATAAGACCCAGCTTTTAGTGATTGGTGGTTATTGAAGATAGGTGGCGGTGACCATGAAACAGTTTCTCATTTAAATGAAGATTTGATCGAGATTCTTTCAAATTTAATTTGTGAAGGAGGTATAATAAAAGAAGCATTCAGCCAAAAATTATCAAAAGAGGATGTGAAACAGTTTGCCAATAAAGCAATATTGTGTCCAACAAATGCTGTTACAGATATAATTAATGAAGAAGTTCTGAAACTCCTCGAAGGGGAAACGAGCACATACCTCAGCTCTGATAGTATTAAGGGTGTTCCTGAAGGAGATAGTCATAGGTATCCGGTAGAGTTTCTCAACAACGAAACCCCATCAGGCAGGGCCCCATATATATTGAACTTAAAAAAAGGCGCAATTATTATTCTCTTACATAACTTAAACACTAAAAGAGGATTGAGCAACGGTATTAGGCTTATAGTTAAGGATTTAAAATCTAAATAGATTATTGCTGAAATACTTATAGATACCGTTAAAGGAGAAATTGTTTTCATTCCGCGGATTCATCTGTGCCCTAGCAACCCTGACTTACTATTTCTATTGAGAAGACGGCAATTTCTGGTCAAACTTGCATTTGCAATGATCATTAATAAGTCTCAAAGACAAACGCTACAATTTGTTGGCATGTATTTGCTGCTCTCGAGTACGACATAGTTGCGACATCAAAGTCAAAATTGATCAATGACAACAACAAGGAAAATTAATCCAAAACTCTGGCAAATATTTTACTAAAAATGGGGTATACAAGGAAATCTTTAACAACTAAACTGAAGACAACATATAGGAATTATAAAGTTACTTCAGGGTCTTTAATTTGTCAAAACTGGGTGATGAAACATAAAAAATTGTAATCTACCTATTAAGCAAAAATTTTGTGATTAATTGAGGGAATATTGTTTTAACAATGCCGGGTTATGGTGGCCCAATAAAAAATATTTTATGACCAGCAATTGTTTTATAGCAGCTAATATTTATGAGTTGGTTATCGATACACGTTTTAAATATTTGACATTTGCCACGCACGTTGTCCCTATAACGGACTTTCCACTAGTTTTTTCAATAAAATTAAACAATCGCAATGTCATCTCTGACAAAAACGTAAATTTCACATTTTCCGCGCACTTCAGGTTTAGCCGGGAACTGGCCAACGAACTCGACCTTCGTACCTCAATGGGTAGCTACACTGTCCAGTTTGATAGATCTCCGTAAACATAGTACGTTCGGAATCGTAATTACAAAGTTGATATGCGTTTTTTTTCCCAGCATGGTCGGATACTCTAAAAATATATTTTTTAAATACATAATAATAATAATAAATAATAAAAGTTATTACAGTTATTGTAGTTATTACAGAAGGACATTTGGGAACCATACATTAAACACGTCACATTTCAAGATGGGAATGAAGGTGGGGGTTCAACAAAGTGTGACAGTAGAAGGGATAAGTAAACACATTGTGACGTCACATTTAGAAAATCTATTTAGAAAGGAGCGTATATATTTTTTATAGGTATAAGAAGCAATATTTTCGCGATTTCGCAGTTGTTAATAAAATTATGCTTTTTAATTACCGAATCGTAGCTAAAAATTAATTCAATTTATTTACCTCATACATGTAAAAGAGATATAAACAAAGTTTAGTCGAACATTGTGTCAATTTTTTATGCGATTTGGGTTATTAAGAAAATCATTATCTTTAATTTTTTATTTTATTTTATTTTTTTTTTTTTTTTATGTACTTAAAATATTTTTGAATATTTTAGAATGGGAAATTGGTTGTCTGACGTTTTCCTTAAAGTTTTGAAAATATTGGAAGTCAAGAAATCGCGCCTCTATACACAATAAAATTAATGTTTTCATGCGTTTTTTTTTTTTTTTTTTTTTTTTTTTTTTCACGATTGGAGAATCCGTTGACAGAGAAACGCTAGGACGGAAGAAGTTAGTCACAGTAGAACTGTTGTAGTCGATATTGGAGTAGGTCGTGTCCAGACCTGGATGTACATAGTGATCCCCCTTAACCGCCTTTCTGCGGATTCCGCCTTAAATGGAGGTTCCAGTTTGTTTAGTCATTGCATCCTGAAAATACATCGTCACCTTTAGTACATCGTTATCAATTCGAGTTGGTTTCCCAGGTTCAAACGAAATCGTTGCTCTCAGATGAAATGTTTGCCTTTCGAAAACAGTGACTTATCCTGAAAGGTAAGGACTTCGCTTCAAATTGGAAAACTGCTACATATTGGTGACGCAGCACTTCGGTTTTATTTTCTTGCGACAACGATTTGGTACTCATGAGCAAAATATGACCGTTGCATGCACGGAAAAAAAACAAAAAAATTAGGTGGTCAAAAAGCAATCTTTTAATGTGTTTTAATATCTAAGATAACTTGTAATATAATAGATTTTTAATATTTATCGAATTGATGAAAAGTAATATTTACGTTTTAACATTCCCCATCGTACAACGGGGTTCCACACAACATGCCGAATCTATAACCTGTAGTTATACGAAACTCACTCGTGTTTTGTGCGTGACCAAAGAAGTTTTTTTTCCAATTTTATTAGTTTTGTAAAAGAAATTTTACTAAAATATCTATGCGATTGCATTTTCGCAAACCGCTGCAAAAATATACTTCAGGATACAGCTTCAGTATTTTTTTTAAATGTTTTTCAGTAGATTCTGACAAAAATTCAAGTATCGCTGTCTATCACATTCTGATTATACATTTATTTTCTCCTTAACAGGTGAAAAAAATAAACAATTTGAGATATTTAATCAGAAAAAGAAAACGATGACGTCAATAAAGGGAACTTTTTTTTATTTTAAAAGAAGAAAAAAAACAGTTTCTCTGAGCAAAAGTTTAAAGAAAGACTTAGAAATACATTTACAAAAATTAACAGCGTTGGATGTTCAGATTCATGTTCTTATTTTTGTCCATCTAAATTCGCCTTTTTATTCGTGTGTGCGTCAATAAGCTAAACTAACTAATCCATACTGTGCTATAAACTGTGCTATACACAACGCGTCGTAAGTTAACGGTGAGGTTAATTTTGAGTGCTTTAAAAATTAAATGCAATTTGATACCTCATATTGTTTTTGTTTTTTTTATGTTGAGCTGAAAAGATACTCAATTTAAATCTGTAGCTAAATGCCAGTCCATTACAATATCATATCATAATTTATTATAAGTTTAAATTGTGGTTTAACCTAAACGAAAATTAGAGTTATATATAACCCTATAACTGACAACTGTTAAGATTTTTTTACCAGCATTTTCGAATAGTAATCTTTGTCTTATTTAATCACAGAAATCTGCAATAAAATAAGGCGAATATTACTATTTGGAAATACTGATGACGAAAAATCGTAGCTTTAAGCAGTCATGGTTGCAACTTAGAACCATAAGATGGTGGAAAACTATATTTGTGATATTGTGCTTTGTGGGAACACGAAATGGCACACACACACACATATATATATATACGTCTGTTTCAAAATTATAAGACCACTCAGAATTTCACCTTTTTTCCACAAAGAAAATATTAGTTTGAATTTAAAAGTAGTTGTATGAAAAGAAATAACTCTATAATGTTTATTTAGCTCAGGGAGAAAAAGCTTGAGTAATTTTTTGTTTCATACAAAACGTTTTTACGCAAACCCGCTGTTTCATAAATATAAGACCACTCTTATATTATTAATAAAGAAGACGATTTTATTTTGAACTCAGAGTTTAACTGTAACCTAAACAATCTGTAAAATTTAAATAGAAGAATAAAATGCAGAAATTTTGAATTGTATCTAATTCTTTGAATTTATTAGTAAAATGCCTCGTCGGAGTGAGCTGTCTGAAATAGAAGTGAGAAGAATGTAGTTCTACAAAGAAAAGGAAAATATGAATGTGAAATAAGTAAGATTCTTAATCGTTCTAAAACTGCGTTTCATAATCCATACTAATAAAAGAAAGTTTCGCTCTGTGTGTGTGTGTGTGTGTGTGTTGGCGATGGCTAGGAAAATTTAGCGCACCTACCCAAACAGCACACACCCATCTATAAGACATCTACAAGCTGTAAACCCAAGAAAACCGACACATCTATAAGAAGTCTACAAATATCCATGATACACCCTTTTCACCTCTTATGGAGATGTTATGTGTGATCTCTCTGAGTTCTATTAGACGTCCAAGATATCCAGGTAGTCTATGAGACCACGTCTATAAGACATCCAAGCATAGATCACTTTTCGACATGCAATATGTCTTATAGCCGTGCTTAAGACTTGGATTGTAGATATCCAGGGACATCTGATATGCGTTTATAAGACGTCTAATGCATGTCTATTTATTGATACTCAGTACTTCTTATAGATATACTTAAGATATCCAAGAAATTTCATCAGAAATACAGCCTTAGGGCAAAAGTATTGAGCACCCCCATATTTATAATATATTTGGTAAAAATAATAGATGGATACAAATATTAAATTGTATACAATTAAGAATTTTCTTTAAAAAATAAGTTTTTTATTTTTTTTCAAAGATAGCAAACGCATAACTCATCTTTTAATGAAGCTATTTTCTTTAAAAAACTTTTTTTTAAATTAAATTTTGTTGTTCTGTTAAGCCAGTTAATAAATAATCAAGAAAATAATTATTGTAAGAAAAGACAAAATGAACTTAGTCTTCAAAAACGAAAATAAAGAAAGCTTATGTAAAAAAAAAAAAAAAAAAAAAAATAATTTATATGTAATTTTTATTATTTTATTTTTTAACATGTGTTAATAACAAAAATAAATTTTAAGAAATATTTATGCTGCTGAAGAGATCTTGGCATTTCAGGCAAGAAATATTTCAATTTCCATGATGATCTGTTAACTTATGACATAACAATGAAACTTCCAGAAAACAAAGTAATTTATAGTTTTGAAAAAGTAGGTGTTTAAAGAAAATGACTTCATTAAATGACGAGTTGCTTGTTAACTGTCTTTTTTTTTTTTTTTTTACAAACCATAAACTTAAAAAGAAAATTCCTAAATTATATGCAGTTAAATATTTGTATATAACTATTACTTTTACAAATATATTAAAAATATGGGGGTGCTGAATACTTTCAGCCAAGACTGTATTACCAATGAAATGACATTGTTTCCTTGCATGTCTTAAGTATATCTATATGAAAATTAGAATAATTCTTGCAGAAAATGTTAAAATATAATGGAATTTGTCTTCAACAATGAAAATAGAGAAATCTTATTTTTAAAATATACTTTAAATTTATATGTTACTTTTATTATTTTAACTTTTAATATCTGTTAATAAAAATTATACAAGTTTTAGGAAATATTTTCATTGATGAAGATAAGTGATTTATATACTTTGGCTTTTCCGGTAAGAGTTATTCTAATTGTCATGATTACCTATTAACTTGCATAGCATAACAATTGCTATACTATGAAAGTTTCAATTCTGAAACTTACTGAAAAACAAAGCAGTTTAGTTTTTTAAAAAACTCATTTTTTTAAAGCAAATTGTTTAATTAAAAGTCGAGTTGTTAGTTTGCTGTCATTTTAATTGTAATAACTTAACCATTAAAGACACAGACAGCAGTTGTGAATTCTAAAATAATTGTGTCACTTGCGCTTCATTTACTCTCTTCCTAAACATCCTTCAATGTTGAAGTTCAAAATTTGTTCTACTTTTCCATTATTTTTATCAGTAAGTCTCCACTGATGTACAAAATACACCGCCATTGAATTTTTATAAACTATTATATTTTCTTTCTTAATTAAACATTTTTTTTATATAAATGCGATATCTATTACTTGAATACTATTACTAAACATCAGACACTACGACTAATATTCAGGCCCCTGCTGGCACTTAGGTATACGTGCCCTTGCACCCTCTGCCTGAACCACCCTTAATGATGGCACATGATTTAATATGAAAGTGCCAACATAACCCTCTGTCCACCGCCCTTCCAAGACATCCAGCATGGGCCTGCTAACACTTTGAAATAAGTTATGATAAAAATACGAGGGTGCTTAATAATTTTGGTAAAGACAACTGTAGATAAAAATACTAAATGTTTCATTCCAATAATATCAGTATATTATTTCCCCCCCCCCCCCCAAAAAAACGAATATTTTGCAATGTTCTGCAACGAACCTTCAACTGATCACAAATGTTCTGTGGGAATAAAAAAATAAAACACAGAGATTTTCTTGTATATGTAGGAGTGCGATTTCATCTTGTATAGAAATGTTAAAGACATTTCGTAAAACGCTAACACACACAAAAACCAAAGAAATGACGAATTTCACAATTTTACTCCGATCGAATGACGAAATTTGGTTTTTTTTCCCCCTCGTAATAGACGATTTTTGCAATATTTTTGAGATTTTTCTCTCTGGTAACTGGCGAATTTCACTTTTTTTCTCAGAACCAATCATCGAACTCCGCAATTTTTTTCCCACGACTAATTCGAGAATTGCGAGATATTTTCTAACACTTCACTGATGAATTTCGCATTTTTTTTATCGGCGACTGATTGGCGAATTTTAAATATTTTTGATATTTTCTTTTCACTGACTGGCAAATTTGTTCAGCTGTTTCTTAGGACCAATGGGCAAAAATTGCATTTATTTTTTTATTTTTTTTTATTCAAGCGACTAATATCCGAATGTCTCGATTTTTTTTTTTTTAAATCCACAACTGATTGTTAACTTTTGCGATATTTTCTTTATTGATCGATAAATGTTGCGGATTTTCTTGTGACAGAATGGAAAAAACTGTGGGTTTTTACAAGACTGATTGACGAATTTTGTGATTTTTTTTTCTGACAATCCACGGATTAATTTAGTTTTTTAACCTGCGACTGATAGGCGAATTTTGCATTATTTTCTTTTTATCAATTGGAAAATTTTGTCGCTTTATCTTGGAATTGATTGAAAAAAATCGAGGGATTTCCCAAAACTGATCAACTAATTTAGTGGGGTTTTTTTTCAGCTGTAACTGATAGCCAAATTTTGCAATATTTTCTTTCTGCCGATTGGAAAATTTTGCAGTTTTTTCTTGTGACCAATTGGAGAAAATTGCGTTTTTTTTTCGCTACTGATCGACGAATTTCCCATTTTTCTCGACGATTTACTGACAAATTTCATGGTTTTTACCCACAACCGATTGAGAAATTTTTGCGCTTTTTCTTGGCAAAAAACATGAAATTTCAATCAAAAATCATTCGGTTGATAAACATATTTCACATTTTTTGACCCGCGACTGATAGGTGAATTTTGCAATATATTCTTTCTACAGGATGGCAAATTTTGTCACTTTTTTGCGACCGATTGGTAAAAGTTGCCGGGTTTTTATGTGACTGACCGGTGAATTTCAGATTTTTTTCCGATGATCCACTGACAAAATTCATGTTTTTTTTTTTTAAACTGCAGCAGCTGAAGAACTTCACGATTTTTCCCCATGATCGACTGACAAATTGTGTGAGCTTTTCCTGCGACCAATTAATGAATTTCACAATCTTTTTCAACGAACGATTGATGAAGTTTTTCTGGTGATTGACAGACAAATTTAGTGCTTTTTCAAATGAATGAATAGTGAATTGTGTTGAAAATGAGAATTTGAAATGTTCTGCAGAGAAGTTCATTGTTCTGTGATGTATGTCGCACTCTTAAGCATATTCTGCTTTGGAGACTGTTGCCATATTTATATTGGAATATTTTTATCAAAGTATCGACTAATTTTTTTTAATATTTCGAATGAAATATGTCTGCTGTAATTCACTAAAATCTCATAGCTAAATTAAAAATCTACCATATTTACTCCTGCATAATGCACACATTTTTACAAAAATTTCAGGTCTAAAATCCAGTACACACATACATGATACACTGAATATTTCTAATTGTATACATCAAACCATACACATTTTCACAAAATATATATACATATTGCAGAAACTTTATTTTATGATATTTTAATAAGAGAGCAAAATATATATGAGCACATGCAAAAGTAATTTAGATTTGAGAAAAGATTGTAAATCATGATTTCTACAGATTTTATTTTTTTTTTAAAGTTAAAATAACATGGTACACATTATACACAAGTAAATATGGTATTTAAAATCAGTTTGATAATTTTATCTTGTGAGAAATTTCTAAATCCTCCAGTATTTTGCAACAAGAGGCTAATAGATTTGTTATTTCTCCCATATTATTTAAATTTAACAAATCTTTCTTGCAGAGGATAAAGACTTTTGGTAGATAAATTTTTCTTGGGAAAAAAAGAAATCTTTGTGATAAATGTCACACATACATTACACATCATGCATAAAATCTTTAATTTTTCATACCAATATTTTAGAATATTTTTTCTTTATTTTATCATATAATTTCTTCAATTAAATTAGGCAAAGGATTCCATTTGTAAATACTAGTAATCAGATTCAAAATTAAGTGTGGGACGCTCGTCGCAAAGTTGTTAACACAAATTAATAAATTTCTTATTCTGTTTATTTTGTTCTATTTTGATAAAATTATTAGACAAATGTTTTAAAATCTATTTTGCATATTGAACTAATTTTAAATTTCTTTTATCAGTACAAAAATGTTACTCCAATTAACTCACTGTATGAAAGAACCACTCAGAATTATTTTTTAGTCAATGTCTGCCTACATCAAAAACTTATTTCAATTATGTGAGCTTCAGATACAAAGGGAAATTTACAAATTGACTGCTACCTCAATTTTGCATTTTTAGAAAAACAAGAAAAATTTTAAGTTTTAAATATTTCAACATGATTTAAATACTAAAAATTATTGCATGCTTTCTCATTATCATATCATTTTTTAAACATGTCAGCTCTACTACTCAATAAAAGTTTTAATAAAAATGTAAGTCTTTTTTTTCCTTATCAGCAATATTAGTAACTAGGTGACAGTACTAGGTGGTACAGAATATAACTATAACAGAAAAAGGAAAAAAAAAGAAGTGACTTTATTTTATTTGAAAAAAAAAATCTTTGGAACAGGACAAAATTCTTATTATTCTACTCCATTATCACTGCAATAGTAAGAGCTGATTTCTTCGAGCAGCACCTATAATAAAATAATAACACTGTTTTACTACATAACATTTTACGAATCACACAAAATGACATTTTGTTACATGAAAACTGAATTAATCTTCAATGAAGCAATTGTAAGCCCCCCCTCCTCCTTAATTTTTTGCATGTGATTTCTAGTGATGGGCATAATGAATGATTTTGATATTTGAATGAATCATTCAGGCATGCACAAAAGCATAGTTGTCAAGGCTCTTAAAATTCTTTTTGTTTTACAAAAGTTCTGGTTTTAATTGATCAAAAATAGCAAGAAAGTAAACAGCAATGCTTTTGTGTATGCCGGGATGATTCATTTCAATAACAATCATTCATTATGTCCTTCGCTATTGTTATTCTTAATTTTTAGGGTTACGTACTTAAAAAATAAAAACGGAACCATTGTATATTGAAATACAAACAAGATAACAAACAAATATTGAAATGCAAACAAGAAATTTCAAACTAACACTCCCATAGGATTAACATTAGCCCATGTGACTAGCACAGACTCTTGACTATGGAAGATTTGGAATCAAATGATTTTTCCATTATCCCGTCGACCACTTTTCAAGAAAAATTAATTATCACCAAACAGTAATGCCAAATAAACAAATGGAAGAATGTTGCCATTGGAATATCAAAATAAATACAATAAAAAAATATGGAAAAGCCCCCCTCACCTAAGTGTCAACTATCAGTAAATTTAAACACAAAAAAATTACAATATAAATGAAAATAGAAAAAAAAAATCTTGGATATCCATTTATTTACATTATTTTTCTTAATTATCCTTCTCGGCTGGTGAATATAACGTCAGTTGAAATTGATGTATTGCACTTAACTATGCAACATAACATTTTTTCAATGCATTTTCTCTTTTAATATCATGGTGCAGCAGTTTAAGGACACAATTATTATTTTAAATAACGAAATAACTACTAAATCAGTTCATTTTAAAGATTATATTTAATTAAACAATAACAAAACATCACCATCAAAAATGAAAAATTCTTACATATACTGCTTTTTACTTTTAAAATTGTTGTGGATTAAAACTTAATAATTTATATTATTAATAAATGAAATTAGCATATATAATACTTGAGAGCATCCATATTTAGTTAGTAATCAGTATTCTAATGTCTTATAAAAATATATTTCAATATGTTTTTTTTTTTACTAAACAATTATAAAACTCATGCCAGATAAGTCCATATGATGAGATTAAATTATGGAATGATCAACGTTGAAAGAGGAATTAGGATGAATATATAATATTTGAGGAGATTTTAGTAGATGTAAGTGTATAAAAAAAGAGAGAACAGTTAAAAAAATAAATAAATAAAACTTGTTGAAATGAAAAGCAAATGTTATTCATATTACTGTTTTTAACAGTGGAAAATGGTAATTTTATTAAATTGTTGTATGTATGATTTTAAAGATATGAGAAATATTAAAACTTGCCTATCAATAGCCCCAGTAACTAATTTGTGTGTATCAATCTACAGCAAAACAAAATATATCTATGACGCAACAATGTCTACTATCACAAGAAATAATAGTAACCCATTAAATAAGCAAAATTTTCAATTACAAAGAAAATACAGTAAGAAGATAACAGCAATCCAATGACAAAGTAAAATTTTGCTTTTTTTTTTTTTTTTTTAAGTACAGTATTTTTTAAGCTATTAGATTAATCTTCAAAAATCTGCAATGCCCACTGTCATGTTGCATTATTTCTACTAGTGGGTTAATAGCCTTTAAAATTAGTTGAGTAATAAAATATGTAATTAAACAACTGTTGTCCTATTTAATTATTTAAAGAAGTAAAACTGAAAAAAAAGTGTAAATTAAATTAATCATAATAAAAAAAGCTTTTATTTTAAAAATATAGCAATAGTTAAGCACTAAGTATGCCTTGTTAAAATTTAGGTAACATATTTACAATTCTGACTCAAATCACCAGTCTGCTATGTGTTATTCCAATATTAATGTCTTCATTATTGAGAAATTAAGTTATTTATTAAATCCTAACTCAATAAAATGTCTTTTAAATTAGTTAAAAAATACTTAAAAATCTACAGTTTATAAATAAATTGCTTCAACATATAAAAGCCAATTTTGACCAAAAAAGGCCAATTTTGGCAAAAAAAAGCCGGTTAAAACCAATAAAAGCCGCTGGCCTGGCTTTTATTAATTTTAGCCGGCTTTTTTGCAAGCCTGCTTATCAAGTTATAAGTGCTTCCGGTCATGTGGCGACACTTTTTCGCACTTTACTGCCAACCACCTTGGTAATTTGGTTGAAAATGCCGACTTTGACAATCTTTTGTAAAAGATCTGCCTTTACTAAAAAATTGAAATCGTGTTTAGATTACATAGTTTCTGAATAAAAACACCTACCAATTTCATGCATTTGTAAGCAAAAATGAATTAAAAAATGTGTCATAAAGTAGCCTGTTTGGATTTGAGAACAGCCTTAATGGTGCCAAGTTGCACTTATTAAAATACATCAATTGGTTGCAAACCAAATTACAGAACTTTCCACTACATCACACATACATATGAATACATCGATGATACATAATTAATACATACATGATTTCACAAATAAATGAGTGAAACGCTTAGCAAAATGCTGGCATGCAGTTAATACGAAAGTACAGAAACAAAAATACATGCAAAATATAGAAATCTCATGCTTATACATGTTTTGAAGATACGACATGATGAACTTTAAATGTTTGTTTTCTATGTTTAAAAATTTACAAAATCCTTTAAAGTTAATAATCTTAACTTTAGCAGCTTCTCCTGCTACACCATAGTTACGGATTAAGAAATACATAAAAAACAAGTCAGTTTTATCTTTATTTTTTAAAACTCAGAAATTCATGTATATATAACTTATTTTTTTCTGTTTTTTTTTTTTACTCTTGGTTCTCAAATGATCTGCTCAACAACACGAAACTTTCTGACTCATTTTTAAACACAAAAGCATAAAATTGGCAGGTCTGATCATGGAAGGGATTTGGAATCTAAATGAGTTTTCCATTTTTTTTATCAATAAATCACTTATCGAGTTATAAGTGATTTGTGTCATGTGATGACATGTTTCTGACCTTTTTTGTGCTGCAAATTGGTAATTTGAAAAATGGAAAACGTCTTTCAATTACAAAATTTCTGAATAAGAATACCTGTAAATTTCATGCGTTTCTGAACAAAAAAAGAATTAAAAAAATAAGTCATAAAGTGAGCCGTTTGGATTTGGACCTTAAGAGAAAAAAAATATTTTTGATGTGTTACATTATACATTAAATATTATGTTAAAAAAAATTAGGTCTTGTACTGTTATTTTCCAAAGTATAAACTTCTAAGATTTATAAATTATACATTAGTAAATAAATTGCCATTTATATCTCTCTTCCCACTCTGCTCCAAAAAATTTGAGTAAAAACATAAGATCTGATATTAAAATTAATCTAGAATTTCATAATGCAATCTAGTGTAAATTTTGCAATCTCACAACAAACTAATTATTCTAAAAAACAAGGCATTTTTTAATAAAAAATATACTAACCAAATATTCATGCAAGTCTTCCTGTCTTCAAATGTTTGTGATGGTGTGTTTCAACTGGGAGTCTAAAAAGATTCAAAGAAAGTTTCATTAGTATTCAGCAACATCTATTATAGTTAAAATGTGACTGTTTATATTTCACACCAACTTTTCTCAAAATGATTAATTATGGGTTTTTTTTTTTTTTTGAACAATTATTCGCAAAGATCCAAGGATGTCAAACTCAAGAAATCTCAAATTTTAAATCAGTTTGAGTTATTAAATTTTAATCAATAAGAAATTTCTTTTTAAAAAAAATTATTATGCATGCTAAACATCTTGAATCAGCCATACTCATCCTTTTATTACCGCGGGCCGCAAACGTATATTTGCGACGTTAGGTGGGCCGCAACACATACTTGTATAGTAATGTAAATATATAGATTTCTATAGCAAATGCCCCCCGTTTTTTCCCATCTCAAAAAATGCCCAACACGCCTAAAGAAGTATTCACTTCAAAAATATAATTTAAGTAACATTTATTACAAGGACAAAGCCATTTTATAACATTAAAATAAAATACAGCAGCAAAAACAGAAAAAGAAAATCCATCCAGAAGATTAAACAATCCTTTTTTCATCAGGGGTGGACTCTCATAACTTATTTCTATCCTTCCTTTGAGATTAAATCTTAGAAGGAGCAACAGTTTGGTTTATTTACGTTTATTTTTATTGCGAGAATGAAATCGAAGTTGCCAAGAAAGCGATCACCGCCAAAACAGACAGTTTCTAAAGCGCCAAATCCGAGCTGATCCTGGGACTGGCTTTTTAACAATATAACAAAGGAATGTACTCTCTAGTAGATTCTTTCTCTGAGGTCTCGGATCGCACATAAAAGGTCGCCAGGCCGCATGCCCACTTGTTGAGTATGGCTGTCTTGAATAGTTTAGTTTTAATACCTTCTGAGTCCCTTCAGTACTGTTTTGATTTTTTTGTCTCTTCCTTTCACTCCGATTTTTCAGATTTGTGAGACCTGAAGTATGCCGAAATTACAAATTTATTCTTTTATTTAAATTTTTGAGTCAAAAACCTCAAATGCTACATTGATATGTAAAATTTTATATTAAATATCACACATATTACATGAAACAGTACAACATTACATGCAATGTTTAAAAAGTCTTTTACTGTATATCAATAATTAATATTTAGTAAAATATTACTGATACGTGCAAATTTTAACTTAATTTTGCGATATTTACCAGCATCCTATTGGCGAATTGAGCAGTTTTTTCCTGGCAACAAATTGACGAATTTCACGTTTACTTCCTGTAACCAACTGACAAATTTCGTGATTATTTTCCTCCTACCAATTGACAAATTGAAATTTTGCTTTTTTTTTTTTGGCGACCGATAAACGAATTTCTCAAATTTTTTCTGCACCTTACAAATGAAACCGGCATGTTTTTTTTTTTTTTTTTTTTTTTTTTTTTTTCACACACGACATATTGAAGAATTTCACGTTTATTTCTTGTAACCAACTGATGAATTTCGAAAATGTTTTCCTGAGATTGATTGAAGAAATTTGTGATATTTTCCTGCTACCAATTGACAAATTTTGCTTTTTTTTGGCGACCGATAAGCGAATTTCTCAAATTTTTTCCCACACCTTACAGGTGAAACTCACATGTTTTTTTTTTTTTTTTTTTTTTTTTTTTTTTTTACACGTGACTATTGATGAATTTCACGTTTACTTCCTGTAACTGTAACCAACTGACAAATTTCGCGATTGTTTTCCTGCAATCCATTGAAGAAATTTGTGATATTTTCCTGCTACCAATTGACAAATTTTGCTTTCTTTTGGCGACCGATAAATGAATTTCTCATTTTTTTTCTGCACCTTACAGGTGAAACTCACATGTTTCTTTTTCTTTTTTTTTTTACACGTGACATATTGACGAATTTCACGTTTATTTACTGTAACCAACTGACGAATTTCATGATTCCTTTCCTGCAATCGATTGAAGAAATTTGTGATCTTTTTCTGCTACTAATTGACAAATTTTGCCTTTTCTTGGTGACAGATAAGCGAATTTCCCAATTTTTTTTCACGCACCTTACAGGTGAAACTTGCATGTTTCTTTTCTTTTTTTTTACATGCGATTGTGGTCAAATTTCATGATTGTTTTCACGACTCATCGGCAAATTTTGCTATTTACCTGCAATAGCTTAACAAAATTTATAATTTTCCCCCAACGAGTACAAATATTGGGAAATTTTTGTGCGATATTTTCCCGCAACCTTTTGGTGAAATTCGCGACAGTAAATTTTTGCAAACCCAAAATAATCAGGGCACTTTTCCAGCTATATAAAAATGGGCAGAGCGCATTTACAACTATAAAAAAAAAAAAACAGGCAGGGCGCTGCACCCTCTTGAAAACGCCTTGGGAAAACACTACAAGGGTCGATCCAGACAAAATTTGGAGCCTATTTAGGGCCCCTTCACAAAATTCCTTTTAACAAAATTTCCCCCTTTCATAAAAACTTACTATTTAGGGGAGACTGGTACACAGTGGACTACTTTTTCAGTTAAATTTTTTTTCTCTTTAACGGACAAACCGGGTGCATCCCTGCATGAAAATATTTTTGAATATTCCTTATACCTTTATACATTCATCATAATTTTCTCATAACATAGTTTTCAATACATTTTTCGAAATAAAAATTTTTATATGCACCCGTAAATTGGACCAGTGTGCCCCAGAAATGGGGCACACTGGTCCACCCACCGGGGCACAGTGGACTGCTGTTAGGCATTATCTGAAATGCAATATAAATCTATTTTTCATTAATCCTTTTTTATTTCCCCTTTATCCGCAAAATAACATAGTAATATAAATTTACAAGTAACATTTTGAAAAAAAAAAAAAAAATATTATTATTATATTTTGAAAATAACAGATTAATATAGGAACAATTGCAATTTAGTTGAAGTTATTACTTAAGTACAAAAAAATCAGCGCACATTAAAATTTGCAAATGAAATTCCAAAATACTTATGAGTAAGATTGAGCCTGGAATTTTCCTGAAATACTTTCGGGTCTGGGAGCAATATTATGAAATCATTGACATCAACAATAGATTCATCTACAGTTTTGGGAAAAATAAACTGATTTCCATTCAATTTGCATCTCATGAATCTTACTTGAATAGAATCATCACCAATTAGATTACAGTTATATTTATCACAGGCAGTAAATACAAAACAAAATATTTCTTACTATGTTAAATAAATTGTTATTTTTCTTTGTTTACTTTATTTTACAGTTAAATAACTTCTTTTAAACAATATTTCTTTATAGAAAATAAGCAATTATTAAATATTTTGAACATTCTGCATTACATGAGCAGAGTGGATTGTGGACCACTGTGCCCCATGTTGAAATTCAATAAATAATCATATTAATATTGTTTATAGCTTTCTTTTAAACATATTAACTTTAAAGTTAAATAAAAACAAGTATCTTAGCTTTGCAAAACAGCTGTTTTATAGGATTTATCTACAACCTTTAATTACTGAAACAATTAAAATATAATGTTGAAAAATTTTACTTTTAGAAGATCAAAACAACCAATTAGGATAAAATAGTTCAATCTGAGCTAAACATATTTTCTGAACACTATAAATAATCAGTGCAGTGCTGTTGTCTATTAGGATAGAAGAGAAGCTTAAAATTTTTTTAAATAAACAAAATATTAGGGGGGTGGTCCACTATGCCCATAGGTCCAGTGTGTACCAGTCTCCCCTATTATTTATTATTCTTTGACTTTTAAAATGTGTAATTTGCAAACAAACAAGTTCACCAGAGAGGAAAACTTCAGCAAAAGTATTTAAAAAAGTTTGTTAATAAACGCTTGGATCGAATTTGAGTTATAATAAAATTTTACAAAAATAACCTTTACTTTTCACAAAATGGGCCCCGAAAAAAACAAAAACAAAAAAAACCTGCATTGACCCCTGCACTATAACAGTTAATTTTCTTGTTACTTTAAAAAAATAAGCAAATAAATAATGTAAAAGTTATTTAAATATGATTCTATTTCTTAATTTTTCTGAATATTTTTATTTATTGACAGTTAAAAATAAAAGTTATCTAGGGTTTTAAAAATATTTTAAAAAGCATTTTCTTTAGATATTGAGCAGTATGACTAAATACTACATACTGAATATTCGGTGCATCCCTAATGGTATAGGTGCAGATTCACGGTCGCCAGTCGCCACGTGGCGACTAAATTTTTTGCTGTGGCCACTAACTTTCGATGTTTAAGTCGCCATGTGATTTAAAAGTAATCCATTTCTGGTATTCCCAGTCCCCATCGTGAAATGTTGATATTTTTTTTTAAGATTAAGACCAAAACACACACATTATTGTTATCTTTTAATAACATTTCAGAATGATCTGTTTAACACAGCAAACTATTAAATATATTCGAATAGCAATGTTATTCGTAACATCTGATAATTTTATTTGACATAGACTGTGATTTAAATATATATATATATATATATAAACAAATGTTTGAAGTGTGTTTTTATTTTTATAGTGCAAAATATTCTCACAAATTCAGATTTTCTTTCATATGTACTTTTGTCTGGCAAAATCAAAATAAGAAATATTGTTTTTCTGATATTCCCCGCTATCATGATTGCTTAGCTTATCTACATATTGTTTTTTAAACCGTATCTTGCCCAACTTTATCTTCTGACAGTACATGATTTAAGATTTAATTAATATTCAAATTTTGTTGTACACGTGTTTATATTAAATAAATTACTTTACACTTTGAATTAATTATTATTTTTTTTTTTTTTTAGTTTTTTACCCTATATAAACACTATTGTTTTTATGCATTTGTTTTACAATTGTGGCCACTGGATTTTTTGGGTTTAGGAGCCAGTGACTCCTTCCAAATGTTGGGTATCTGCACCTATACCTAATGGTTAATACACAAGTACCAAAAGATTAGTATCAAAGTGATTTGAAAAAATATACTCAAGCATAAATATCATATAATACACAATTAAAATATATATATATCTTTTATTGGGTATGTAAAAAAAAAAAAAATGTGTCGGAACACAAGTTCAACAATGACAACAAATGAAGAAAAAAATGTAAAATTTAATACATATAGGATCAGAATTTTAATTGTTATACAATGTTCACTCACTCTAGAAAGAAAAAGGCAGGTTGTTAGAAAATAATAACAGCACAAATGAAGCAGAAAACAGTCATTGTTCAGTGAAAATGGGCATTACTTCAAGAAAAAAAAATTATTGTGTTGAGTAACGATAAAAAAAAAAAAGGAATAGACGAGATACTGTCACGCACTGAAGTTTGGTGACTTTTTGATTGGCCTGCTTTCCAAGCCCATGCCAAACCAATAATTTAAATACAAGCATAGTAGCCAAAGTTTGGCAACTATTTTCCTTTTTATAACTGATTAAAGAAATAAACTGTGTGAGTGTAAGACATCATAGCCAAAAACAGTACAACATTTATTTAATAATCTCCTGTTTTTATTAAAGAAAGAAGGAAGGTCTATGATTTTTTGCAAGCTTCTGGATACATTAATTTAGAAATACTCTGGTATTGGGGAAGATTTTAACAAGAGACCTCTGGATATAATTAAGGATGCATTTCGATATTTTAAAAAGGGTACGGTGCATTTTGCTAATTTTAGAGCAGGCAGGATGCTGCGCCCTTAAATATTGGTCTAGAAGGGACACTAAATTATAAATAAATACAGGGGAAAAAAAGTAATTTTTTAAACAAGAATTACATTATTTATAGTATTAGTTTTAGTCTTAGCAAAATTTTATATATAGTTATTTTAGTGTAATTCTAAATTGTATGATAAATAATACACGAAACTGTTAACCCTTTTAAGGGCAAAGTATTTCAGTTGCAAACATGTTCAAAACTTTTTTTTTTTTTTACCCTTTGAAATCTGAATTTGTCAAATAAATTCATTTAAAAATAAATAATAGCTTTTTTTTCCGTTCATGTACATCGTAAAATCTAAATATTATTCGAAAGTTCTGATAAATATTATGGTTTAGTGCATAAATAATCTAACACTGGCGTTCAAAGGATTCAGTGGGGTCAGGATTCATAATAGTGATAAACAAAACAATATGTAGTTCATTAACACTCAATTACTACTAAAAACAATTACATTATTGCTTTCGTTGTACCTGTGAGATTATATTTCTGCATATACAATTTATACAGCGACATTTCGGATGTATTTTTCCTTTTAAACACAATATATATATGACTGATGAAACTTATCGTAACATTAAGCCTAAATCTTGTATATATGTAAGATACAAGAATTTAGTAATTAAATGTTATATAAACTACACAGGAAAGTAAATAAAGAAATGAATAACTTACCTTTCACAAAAGTTGTCAGTATAATTACATCCAAGATTGCCGCTGTATACAATATAAACAACAGCCCCAGCCGCGGCGAGAGTGTCTTCAAACGACCTTTGACTTTCCGTTCCCGCATGCGCGCAGTTGCATTGAAGTAGGAGTACTTTTTCCATAAGATGAGCATAATACGTGTTATTCGCAAATCCATTGGATGAATTGAAAAGTATTTCCATTGGAGGTTGAAAAAAGCATTTCCTTTAGACGTCGAAAAAGTGATAGATATAATACGTCTATTGCAGGTCATAGACGTCTAATAGAAATCTAAATGAGAAATGGCTTATAGACATCTATTTGTTTAATGCTATGCATATCTAAAAGATGTCATGGACGTTATAGATGTATTTAGACTATAAATCGACATCTTATAGATAGAGTGTGCTGTCTGGGTAGAAGTCTGTAAATTTAGATTTAGGTAGTCCAAACACTCTCCTGGTATACCTGAGCCTCAGAATTTTAAAATTTTGAAAATTAAAGTAGTTATCAATTAAAAACTGATCAAAGATCACAAATAAAAAAGTCATTATTCTGAAGCGAGCTGGTGCATGTGCAGAAACCAATTTCCGTATCTTCCGGAACAGAAGAAAGAAAGCAGAAGACATTCCGTTTTTGTTTAAAGTATTTCTAAATTCGCCATGGACAAACGGCTAAAAATACGGAAAAACCGTCTACATATTTTAAAAGAACATACTTTTACGTCTCGAACGATCTGGTTGGTTTGAAAAAATTTTACATTTAACCCTTTCAAAAAAAATAATCAAATAGCATCGAATTCGTGTTTTTTATTTTCTCCCGTTTTACGAGCCTTGTATCTACCGGAATACAAAATATACGGAAAAACGAAGGTCACCAAATGAAAGAACTGTTTTTGTCGTTTTCAAAGCCACCTTTGGTTTTAAAAAATACAAAAATTAACCCTTCGAAAAAGTATATTTTCTGTATGCAAAGTATATTTTCTGTCGCAAAATGGTGCCATTTTGCGATTTTGGCAATTTTTAAAATTTCCCATCGGTAATTCAGAAACAGGTACGAAAAACTAAAAATACCAGACAATATCTACATTTATTCCTTTTTGGACATATGTATTTGTTTTTAAAAATACGAATATTAACCCTTCAAAAAAAATTCGTGCGCAGGACTCTCTTTTGCGAATTCCGATTTTCTGCTATATATTAAATCTGGCATCGGCTCTCTAAAATAACCAAACAAAAAGCAAACACACCTAAATACATCTACGTTCTATCGGGTTTAGGCAGAAACCTTTAGTTTAAAAAATAAATCACGTTAACCCTTTCGAAAACGTTTTTAACCGTAAGTCAATTTCGCTTTTTTAACTATTTCTCCTATCTTTAAAAATTCGAATTGGCGTTTATAAACAAGATACGAAAAACTAAAAATACCGTGCCTAATCTATATTCCTTTGTTTTTTAAAATCTGGTATCCGTTTTGAAAAAATTTAATTTTAACCCTCGAAAAAAAAAATCCTTTTCAAAACTCACTCACGCGAATTTCCTTTTGTTGGTCCAGATTTAAAAATCGGCATCGACTCGGGAAATGCAAATACGGACAAACAGTAGACTTCAGATCATAGACACGTTCATTTTCTTCAAAATGCATCGTTGGGTTTTAAAAAATATCTGCATTAACCCTTTAGAAACCGATCGATTATGTAACCCACTTTCGCGATTTCCGCTATTTTGGCAATGTTTACCCGTAGTTAAATTTCAATTCTACTAGGAAATTTGGTTGGGTCAAGTGTTCTGAAAAGGCCTCTTCCAGAACAGACTGCGCCCCCTGGCGGTGGAAAGTGGAACTATAGGAGTATATCTGGTTCTATGTTTCCCGATTACGACGGGGTTAGGCTCATTCGACTTGATATCTATAGCCTTAAATATTTTAGCTGCACTTTCGACCTCCAGGATGCGCTTTCCGATCTTGGGTTTTATGAGCCCGATTATGACGAAGTTTGCCTCATTCGACTTGATTTCGATAGCCTTACAGATTTCAGTCATATTCGTATAGAACAGATTATTAATATGTCGGGCCCGGGCAGCAAATTCACAATCACTCAACGTCCTACGCACTTGACGCCAAACGGTTTGGCGAGAAAATGAACTGTAGCACATATTCGCGTGTCTTATACAAATTGGCAAACGGTTGAAACTATACTTCGACATTTCGACCACGCATTTCTTGTTTATTAAGAAGTATTTCTGACTAATTATAATAAATATGTATGTATATATATTGTGAACATGTGCATTATTTAATGTTTTATAACTTTACCTTTCTTAAAATGATCACAATAAATAGATGAAAGTTTATTATATTTACCTTAATTACTTGTTGAGGAAATGCTAAGATAAGTATTTTGTTGCTGATTGATAATAGGGTAAATGTGACATGACAGTAATGGACCCCTCCCCCTCAAAGTTTTGCTTTATAAAAAAATATCCAATAAAAATTCCTCTTTTATTATTTTTTTTAGAACTCTTCCTTGCATGTTTTTTAATGAGGTATCGCAAACGAAGGCGATTCGATAAACAAAAATTTACCCGATCTTATATTATCGCCATTAGAACACGTGAAAATAATATATTTCAATAAGATAAGTGAAAATCATATAAAACTCAACAACCTTTTATTCATTTTGCTTTTGTGCCATTAAAAAAACCATTCGACACACGATACATCTCAAAGTTATAGCCGCTCAAAATACATTACTGTAAGAGGGAGGAAAATTGTATCTGTTTTCATTTAATCAGTGCATGGTGCTGCCATCTGTTATTACATTAGATGAACCAATTCGAGACTCAAACCCAGGGATAGAGAATAATATTCAATATATCTTATTGAATATTCAATATATCTTATTGAATATACAATATATCTTGTTGAATTACTCAAGCATAAAATATTGCTTCACAATTCCACTGTCTTTCAGTGAAATTTTTACTGAACAAGCTAAGAAATGGTTTTACTTAATTCATTTATATCCTCCTTGTTTTCTTAAAAAATTGCATGTTATTTTTTTTTAAAAATCAGTAATAGAAAACTGGATTTTTTTATACTAATGGTCATTTACAAAATTTCATTTATTTTTAAGATTTTAAGACTTTTAAGATGTAGTATCCATTACTGGAATGCTCAATTAGGTTTCTTCTCTATTCTACTAACAAATTTATTTAAATATATACATGTATACTTAATTAGGATGAATTTGAAAAGTAAAAACCTAAGGATCCTAATTATTTTATTGAATTTGGTGTTATTGCAGTGCTGTATTATCCCTTTAGAATGTATCTCATTCTTATCAATGTATAAGATTTTTTTTTATTATTTTTTTTTTGTTGGGGGGGGGGGGGATAATTTAAAAGTTAAAAAGCGTTTAACTAAATATAATAAATAAATATCTGTGTTTATTCGAGATTAAATAAAGTAGTATAAAAGGTAAAAAATGTAAATAACATCATGTATTATAAAATGTATTTTTACTTCTTTCTAAGCTTATTTTATAAAAAGAATTATTGTTTATTTAATGTAACTGTTTACAAAACAGGAAATGATTCATTTTCGTGAGCTCGGTAGCCTAAGCTACTAAGTAATTACTTCAGTAGCTATTGAATCTTTGTAATATCTTTAACAAAATGAAGGCTTTCATTTATTTTTAAATCATTTTAATGCTGACGATAAAACTCGAGGTAAAAAGGTAGGAGAAATGTTGTAGGATGTACAATTGTAATAAAACATCTATCTATTCAATGGTACTAGTACGATTTTGAGTTTGCCGGCCAAATGCCACGCATGCGTGAAGTTCATTTTCTCGCCAAAGCGCTTGGCGACAAGTGCGTAGGATGTTGAGTGATTGTGAATTTGCGCCCGGGCAATGCCGGGCGGATTAGCTAGTGTTTTAAATAAAAAAGAATTGTAATGACAGCACAAACGATCTGGTCGTAAAAAGAAGTTATCAGATCGTGATAATAGGCGAATTGTCAAACTGACAACATAAAAATACCAGTTGACTCGTAAAATAGCACAATAGAT